>MU226879.1:2924976-2939837 GCA_018584345.1 Thuja plicata | reverse complement strand
GATCAACTTTGAATACACTGCAAACTGCACAAAATATCACTCTCCTGAAAGTTAGCAACTTGGCTCTGAAAACTGAAAGCACGGTGAACGAGAATGAATGCACTATCAACTCCTTATAGCCGTCATTTAGAGTACACAGCTCATAATTCAGAAACATCAGTTCTGCCATTAATTTGGCATGTTGTGAACTTTGAAAAACCTAGCCGTAGTTGCACGAAGTTGACAGGAAATCAAATATTCAAAAATGGATACTCAGAGAAATCATATAACGTTTAAGAAAGCTGACATGTCACCTTCTGATTCGCTGTCTGTCTCACATCTCAGCTACCCTTAATGCACAGTAATCAAAATTTGAGCCTCTGATTGGTTGCCGAGAGATTTACATTGTCACATCATAAAACTGCCGCCATTTTTTAGATTTTGTAATCAGGCTACTGCATTAAGTCTCTTTGTCGTGGGCCTTTGTCATTCACCATGGTTCCATCTTAAGACTTGGTGACAACGTGCTTTCTTAACCTTGGCTGACCTGAGTCATGATCTGGCGATCATGCGACCCAACTGCAAACAAAGTTGCGAGCAGTTAACCTTAACTCATCTTTCTTTCTGAGACCTGGCGACTAGCCGTTGCTTTTAACCTTTCACGGTTATCTCCCTGGTCGCTCAGTCGCGGCACTTAGTACTCCAGTTTTCATCTTATGCGTGGATGAGCGATTGCATCTGATCTTTACTCGATCGCCTACTCGTGAGCTCAAAAATTCTATTCCGTTACTAACTGCGATTATGCGACAATGCCTTTTTTCCTTAGTCGCCCGCTCGCGAGCTACTTTCCTTTTATTATCATTTACTAGCGACTGAGCGAAGCTTTTCCTCTTTTAACTCATCGCATCCTCGCGAGTTATTTTCTGATCGCCTTAAAATATCAGCGGGTGAGCGAAGCCTTTGAATGATTCCTTTGTCGCCTGGTCACAGAGCATTTGATAAATAGCATAACTTTACAGTGACTACGCGACGATCTCTCATTTACAGCTCATCGCTCAGTCGGGAGGACTTTTCCTTATGACACTTTTCTTTCCAGACTCTACGACCACCGTTGGATCTTCTGATTCTTTCATCTGACGGCTGGCGCTTAATCGCTATATGTTCCTTACATACCCTTAAGTCATTCCCAGACACCGCGACTGAAGGGAAAGCACCTTAGTCTCAAAGTCGCTGAATCCCTTTCTCCTTTCTGGTGGTCACGCGATCACTTTTGAACGTCCACCCGCCTTGTGACAGATGTCACTTAATCATTGGTTCACTTATTTGCACACTGGAGAACTGAAGCATTATCCCACTCAAGCGACATCCCGACTAAACATTACTGCAAACATCAAACGGTTAGTTGCGTAGTCTGAGCTGAAATCTCTTAACCGCCATTCTATTCTGAGACCACGCGACTGAAAGAAAACTTAACTGTTGGCTTTGGCTTGATCTGGCGATAACGCGATATGAAATAATCGCGAAGTCTGAGAAAATTTTCCTAACTGTTTGGTTTCTCCCGCGATCACCCGACTAACAGTGGGTCCCATCCTTTACAAAGCCTTATAACATGAATATCTTGCGACTACCCGACTGAAAGAAATCACTGAGTCTCGTAACACTGAAGGAATATTTGGAAGTTTAACGAGACCACGCGACACAAAGAAAAAGCAAAGTCGGGAAGACATTTGGAATATTCGCTCGGGGTAACGCGACGAGGCGACTTAACTTAAAACACATGCCTTTAGTGAATGAAAAAGGTAACGTTGAAACATAAGGCATGACTAAGGGTTTCAAATTCATCGTTTAACACTTGGATGACTAGGGTTTTTCAGGGTTTTTTGCAAATTTGGCAAGGTTTAGACTTGAAAACCTGAAACAATGGTAGAGAGCAGGACAAAGAACGAGGAGAACCAGCAAAAATAGGAAATACAACCAACAACCCCATCAATAATATCCTTCTCCAACTCAAAGAGAACGAGCTCAAAAATGGAAATCACAGAATGCCAAACTACTGTGATGAACTCATACCAAAAGAGTGCAATTCCAGAACCCCTACACAAGCAAAAGAATGGTCTCCAAATAGACGAACCGGCTAGAAAAGGCTGGCACGAAGGTGTGAGGAGTAACTCCTTGCCTACGGTGGAAAGAGGAGTTGCTCTTGCCACCTTCACCAGCATTCCCCAAAGATTCCATTGAACCTTAAGCTAATAAAATGAAATAATTACCACACTATCTTCAAGTTGCACATGCTCAAGGGACCACATAAGAATTATATAGATGCATATATATAACATATGCCTAAGTATTTATTTTATGAGTATGTGTATAACTAGATGTATACGTGCCATGACTTAGTGTCAACTTTGAGACAATTATCATAGTTAGATCAAAATAATTCTAAATAGGAATCTATAACTCACTTTTAGTTGTATGCTTTGATTGATTTCTTGTGCAAACAATTGAGTTACTGAGTTATATAGTGTTGTGATTGAAAATTTGCAGGTACAGGGGATTAACATATAAACACATACACAATTATTATATTATTTTCCTCTGGTACAAGATTGGTAAAGATCGATTCATATTGCATTTGTGATTGAATAGTGACTGTCTATGCATTTAGTGCTTCACAGTTGTCACGGAAGGATTTAATTAAAAGGTTGATTTTAATGTATTTTGGGGGTTTTTTTATATTTAATTTTATCTGTCAGCAAATTTTTCGCAGTTGGATTCCAAATATTTGGGATCGATTTATTTAATTTGGGAAAGGGCCAATTAGATTATTTAAATATTTAAATGATCTATTTTGCAAGTCACTTTTTTTTTAAAAAAAAATTATGTTAAAAAGGGGTTTTTCACTCACTTGGGAGATGTTTTTATAAGAATTGGGAATTTTTTCCAAACCTTCTTGGAGAAAAATAATCTTTTACTCATTGTGTTTAATTTGGGAATTAGATCTTCATGAGGAGCGACTCATTGGATTCGTTTCATGATTCCTCAACTTCATGTAGATTCATTTGTGTTTTCGCAGTGAATTCACTGTATTCTCTACATTTTGGTTTTCTTCATTTGGTGTGAGGTACGGCATCTCACTATTTTTTATTTAATCTATCTTTTCGTTACAAATTGATTACAATAGTTGAGTGGGATAAGAATTAGTATTCCCCCACATTTTTGATATTTTATTGCATTTTGTGAGATTTTGTGTGCAAAATAGGAAATGGGTTTTAATTTCATTGATTTCTGAAATGGTTCAATTTTGGGTGTTTTTATGTTTTCCTCATTTTGTGTGCCACCCGCTTTCTATCATAAAATATGCTGGGCACAAATGAGTGAGTTTCCTTGGTAGTCTTCCATGTCTATTTTATGATTTCAAAGACAGAATGGATATTGGACATTCTGGTTATCTTTTACCACAATCTAAATATGCCTTTTTGAATTAATTTTGTTGATTTTTGCCCTTTGCCGAAAATGGGGTTTTCGGTCATCTTGACCATTGTGAGTCTCCCTCGTGTTCTAACGAGACATATGAAGAATTTTTTGGGGATCTATTCTCTTGGCATAGTGTTCAATCAAGAAGTGTGCCCTTGTGGTTTTTGAATTCGTGAATGAATCTGTACTCCTCGCAAAGTGCCCCGTTGAGTTGCCTTGTGCATTTTCCTTTCATTGTTCTTGATATGGAATTGATTTGATGCTTGATTTGAGGTCGCATCTTGAGTACGTGGTGGATAATTTTGAGGCTGCATAAAAAGCATTTTGAGTGTGCCTTATCGAGATCTTGAGAGGCACGCACTCTTGTCTTGAGGCCAATCGAGTCCCTTGTACTTTAGGGTTTTATGGCTTTACCTTTGTTGCTTTGTGTATTGTGCCTCATTGTATAACGAGAGGATTTTATTTCATGGGTAGAGATGTGGAGTGGTTTCTCATGTGTACCCCAGCCTGTAAGTGGCTAGATCTGGTAACGTGGAGAAGTACTTAACAAGTAAAAAAATAATAAGCTAAATTGGGGTTAAAACATAGCAATAAGAGTAAATGACCACTTGGCCATCCGAGGGTGATGATCAAAGGTAAGTTATTATCTAGCCACCCGAGGGTGCATATCAAAGACATAATACCTATCCACCCGAGGGTTTTGATCAAAGATACATTTCAAGTTTCGTTGTCTACACACGTTTATCAAAGACTCAATGCTACTTGGGCTACTGAGTGCCAAGTAATGACACTCCACTAGATTCCCTGCATGTTATCCATTTTATATCTCTAAGTAGCAATCCTAAGACCTTGCATTTTTTTTGTATTCGGGTTGTAGTTTTGTCCTAGAGTCTTGCTTTATGTACTTGCATTGGATTATTGTATCTTGTTATGAGACTATGGATCTGCTTGGCATGTGTCTTGGCCACTCCCTACTTGTGTGTTTACATTGTGATTATGGTCGGGTTATTACCTATATGAGAATGGTGGGGTGGGCCTAAGGGTTCCACATGGTAGGGTGGTGTTGCATTATTCTACCACTATTAGGGACTGACATATAGGGACAAACTTCCTCCATCCATAGGAACCTGAGATCTCACTTCACTTGATGGTATTTGTATATTTGTTGTATTTGCACTCTTGATGTTCTTGGTATAGCCTAGTTTCCTTTACGCTTCCAATTTATGATTTATGGATGTACAATCGAGTGACTATGCACTCAATATTTTTTTGTTTTGTTACTCCTCGATATATATCTAGAGACTTTTCAGCCATATGTTGAAGTCGGCATAGGTTTTTTCTTTGTTTCTTGCATTTCTATTCAACTTCCTAGATCAATTTTTGCACCTGTAGTTCAACGCCTACACAAATCATCATCTCTGCAGACTAAACTAACATCTTCGCCTCTCTACACTGAGACTTTTTGTCTCAAAAATTTCACCAGTCATGAATACGTCTGCATAAATTAGTGTCTGCACAGTGAGAATCAGTGTCTCTTCTTATTTCATTGTCTCTTCCCAGTTTGGATCTCTGAAAATTTTTGGGAACTAGTTGTTTGACCTATAAATTTTAGTTGGTGTATGGATGGTTTTAGGGTGCCTTCCAAGCCTTATTGCAATCACTGTGGATTTCTATATGTGTTTTTCTTATGCTTGTGATTAAAAAAATAAATGAACTTGTAAAGGTTAATCGCACTACGAACATCTATTTGGGCTTAAAAAGAACATTTATGTTATGGGATTGAGCTTGTTTATTTCTCCCTTTTTGTTAGCCATGAATTATTTTTGGCTCACCCTTTCCTAATCCATGGACGTTGTTCAGATCCTTGTAGGATAGTCTCATCAACGTGTGTTCCCTATTTCAAGTGTATGTTTGGTTTCTTGGGAACCTTTGGAAGTAATTGTAAGACTTTTGCTTGTGTGTGGGCATGGGATGATCATTGGTTTATCTTTTTCATGTTGTTGGTTGCATATGTTATGTTTATGTTATCCACTTAGATATATAATGTTTATGCTATGCATACTCATATTTCTAAAAAATAATTTTTATGTGCATGTTTTACCCTTTGGTTCTAAGGGTTCCATGGCGGGGCATTACACAATTTCCAAATCTTTTGGAAGAACCAAAATGTTTGGACCCACCAATTCCCTCTTACTATGGGGTTGTGGTACATCAACATATCATGGCATAAACTTATCCAAAAAAAATCCCTTACCCTGCCCAGTATGTGAGGGAAAATCTATGTAATCAACGTCATAATGCAAATGAAATTTTGCAAATAATTGTTTGCAAAAATATAATGGAAGCTCGTCCTTTTGGGGCCACGTGATGTGCCTCCAACCATCTAGGATATATGGATGATGTGAAAACTACATCTGCACACTTGGTCACCTGATACCCTCTAATCTTTGGCATATTCTGGTAGTGGGGGAACATGGATTTCACATTAGTAGACACATCATTATTAATTTGATTCCATCTCACGGTGCTAGTAACACTATGGGAAAGAGAGTCATAAAAGGTATCAATGTTCATATATCATCATATGGGTTTTATGATTGAGAAACCTCAATCATACGTAGTATCTCATCTCTAATGGAAGTTTTCCTTTCCCTGTTGGGAAGGAAACAGTATTTTGCAAAGTATGCTCTAGCTCATCTAGAGCGACTTGTAATCTTTGAATCACCTCATTATGGGTTCTCTGCCTATCCTGGGGAGTATTATGAAAAGATCAATGTGAGGTATGCTCGCTCTCAGGATGGACACTCTTCTCTAATGAATGATGTTGTGAACCTTTAGATGCCATGATGAAATATATGAAAATATATATGTATCTACATGTGAGCATACATTATACAATTAAAAAAAAAGTTCATGTAAACATTATAAACAAGATTAATTCTAGATAAACATTATAAAGATTCTATAATTGCTTGTAAACATTCTAAACATGATGAATCAGTGTAAACATAGTAAACATTCTAAACAAGATGAATACTATGAACAATGTAAACATGTTTAGAATACTATGAACAATGTAAACATTCTTTAAAAAAGATCAATGTTATAAACATTGTAAACATAATATTAACATTGTAAAAATTCTAAACAAGATGAATGTTATAAACATTGTAAGCATAGTAATGATCCACCATACTCATAGGTATCAAATACTAATGGTCTAGTTGTAAAAAAATCAATATCATCAAATAAATTATGTTTTACAACATCACCAAATCAAAAGACTTTAACATAATCTTACAAATTATTATGGCCACAAAAAACTCATTTCATTCTACAAGAACAAATAATAAATACCTCCAAACAAAATCAAAGCACAACATGATTACTAACTTATACTAGTGAACTATGCTAATAAAGGAAATAAATAAGGGTTTCAATTATGGAGATATATATATATATATAGAAGCATGTAACAAAAATATTGATATAATGAAAATATATTTAAAATTCTAGATTATCTTGTGTAGAAATAAATGTAAAAAATCTTGAAGGATGGAGGAAAAGAGAAGATTGGTGTTGGTCAAGTGAAACAAATTCTACTCTCCTAAGGCTTTTGATGGATGGGAAATTTGAAAGGTTCATTCGAATAACAAAGTTATTATTGCTAAGATTAGTTGGGGATTATTGCTAAGATCATTTGCCTCCATATTCATAACTTGTTTGAAGATATTCAGATCGCTAAGGCAAGAGATTTTAAGAAATATCTTATGCCCAACAACTTAACAACATAGGAAATAGGATCCTCCAATGAATAGAATTAGTGGAGAAGATATGGAGGGGAAAGATGATCCTTTACTTAATCCTCACCAATAACCGCCAAAAGGATGACACTTTATTCCTCTTTTCCCTTTCCTTCGTTGCTACACAAGTAGCCAAATTGGATGGGGGAGCCCACAATGGTCACCCACTTGATAGATCTATTCACTTCAAGTGTTTGAAAGTTTTCAAACCATTTTAGTGGTATCCTATAAGGTTTCGTTTGATTTAGTGTCATTTTTATACAAGACTGGATGACTAGTTCTCACATTTTTAGTGAAAATGGCATAATATTTGTGAGTCTAATTTTTAGATCTAAAACTCTTCTGATTTTTTGCTTTAGGACATGAGATATAATGTGTTAACCCTTCACTTTCATCTACTCACTCCAATTTTTATGTCATTTTTATGATATTTGAATACATATGTATATTCCATATTGTATATCTCATTGAAAACCCGAGAAATATTTTGTTTACAATTACAAATTTATGGTCATGGTTATTTTTTATTCATTTATTAAAAAATAATTTATAGCATTAGGATTATAAAAATTACTTGACCTACAACAAATTAACTAATAAAAAGCTATATTCAATGTTGAACTTGTTTAGAAGATAAATTATGGTCTAATTTACACAATGATTACGCAAACATTAAATGAAGTTATTGATTCAAGTTATTGTTATTATTCTTTTTATAGGTAATCCTATAATTTTAAAATAAGATATTTAAGTTGCAACTCTCTATTTTTTCTATTTTTTTGTATTGTAGAATGCTTGAACTCGACATCGTTTAGGTGCCTACCATATGGATTTTACCAATAAACCAAGTACCCTTTCTTAGTTAACTAAAATATTAATAATAAGCATTTAATATTTAAGAAAATTTACTTATGATTTTAAGCTTTGAAACTTGACAAAAGTTTATAACTATTGTTACTTAATTTTTTTGTGTAGTGTATTTTCTCTTAAATGTACAATTAATTAAAAAAAAACTATTAGTATAGCTATTAATATTTAATTGATCATTTACTTTTTAAATATTATTAATAATTAGTACTAACATTGATTATCACATGAAAAAAACAACTTCTTCCGAATGGCGGAAACTTCGAGCGGGGAAACTTCGAGTGGGAAACTTCTTTCGAATCTCAGACCTGTCAATGGCAGTGCTGCTGCTGTTGCTGTGGTACCTGCAAAGACTCCTCCTCTGGAAGCCAACTTTGTTGGAGGATTCCTCCAGTAGAATGAGAATAAGGCTAAGATTGACCAAAATGGGTTGAAGTCAACACAAGGAGCTGACCCCGTGAGTACTATCTGTGAGGTCCCCTCAGATTCTGACGGTCCTCGACAGGCTAAAGAATATCTCAAAGTAGGAGAGAAATCTCAGAAGGAAAAGTGGTCTAGCCTCTTTGGTATAAAACCAACAGGGAAATCCTCCTTTCCAGCGGTCAATGTGGTGTCTAACCCTTCGAAAGGAGAATTTTTAATTTTTATTCCTGATCCCTTGATAGATCATTCCATCTCTGCTATGGAGTTGACCCTGATAGGCAAGTTTGCTGGGGGAAGACCTAACATAGAAGTTGTTAGGCATTTTGCGAAGAGGAAATGGTTCCTAAAAGGGCAAGTTGATATTGCAGTGATGACTAAGGGATTCTTGTCCTTTGAGTTCTCTAATATGGAAGATCTCTCAAATATCCTCTGTGGTGGTCCTTAGATGTTGGGTCATTTTTCTCTAGCCCTGCGTAAATGGTCCCCAAATCTTGTCCTCAATGACTCGACTTTCTTTGTCTCGGCTCTGGTCTGGGTTAGATTTCTGGGCCTCCCTCTGGAATACTGGCATGAAGACATCCTAAGAGGATTAGCGAGCTCGTTTGGAGAACTCCTTTAGATTGATCCAATGATAGTGGCCAAAATGCGAAGGGTGTATGCTAGGGTTTGTGCTAACATCCTTCAGTCGGAGGATCTGCCTAACGCTATTGTGATTAATTCAAAGCTTGGGGCTTGGTCGCAAGAAGTTGAGTTTGAATCTCTCCGCTTTGTCTACTTTTCCTGTAAGAAAGTGGGCCATAGGGTGAAAGACTGCCCTCTCAAGAACCAGAAAGTGAAAACTATTCCTCTTAAGCAACCAAGAAAGATCTGGAAGGAGAAAACACAGGCTAACCCAAAAGCTCCCATCTTGAAAGCATTAGTCATTTATTTAGGGAATGGCTCTGACTCAAGCCTGATTGAACCCCCCTATGGGCTACTAATCTTAGGACCAATGAGGAGCTACCCCCGATTGAAGTATCAGAACCAGCATACTCCTTTGAGGAAGGAGAAATAGAAGGTGACCTAGTGGATGAACTTACAAGTATGGAATCTCTTGGTATTGAGAAATCTTCTTCTCCTTGTGGTGTTATCATTGATATAGGTGTTAAATCTGATGATAGAATCTTTAGCCCCCAAACACCACAGTCTAACAATAGCTGGGCAAACTCTCTTCAAGAATCTAACACTTTTTTAAGCTGCCAAGAAGATCTATGAGCTATGAGAGCAGATGTGGGCACTCATAAACCTCCTAGGAGAAGACCTAAAAATATAACCACTCGAGAAAAGGAAAGTAGACAGAGTATAGCGGATGGGAGACAGAGAACCATCCAGGTTGCTCCCAAAAAGTTTAAATGAAATTTATATCATTGAACATTAGGGGATTGAATAGTCCTCACAAACATGATGTTTTGAGAAATCCGGTTTGGGATCAGAAGCCAGACATCATCCTTATCCAGGAAACTAAAATGACTAGAGACAAAGTGGAAAAGTTAAGAATGTTTAAAAACTATGGTGTTGCTGGTTGTAGTTCAGTGGGGACATCTGGTGGTACTGCCTCTTTCTGGAACCTCAATACTATTTTAGGGGAAATTATTAAATCAGAAGGTAACATATCTTCTATTCGATTCAATCATATCAGGGACGGTTTCACTTGGGTTCTTTCAAATATTTATGCGCTCAAATCTAAAATGGACAGGGATAGATTTTGGCGTAGACTGGAATAAGAGAGAAGCAACTTTAAGAATGATTACTAGATAGTGGTTGGATATTTTAATACCCCTCTTTCCGACTCTGAAAAATCTAGAGGTTTTATGTCTCAAATTGACAGTGGGGTGGCTTTGATGGACTTTATTAACAATCAAGCTCTCTTGGATCTTGAACTTAGAGGGAATAACTTTACCTGGTCTAATAGATGAACTAGAGAAAATTTGATCCAAGTTTGTTTGGATAGGACCCTGCTTTCTACAGACTGGATTCTTCACTATGATTACTCTCTATCTTCTCTCCCTCAGGTAGGTTCAGACCACTCACCTATCTCCATCCAGGCGAATCCTATTTTGGATAAGAGAAATTACCCCTTCAGATTTGAGAAAATGTGGATGCAGCACCCAAACATAGCTGAAAATATTGCTGACTGGTGGAACGTCCAAGTGGAAGGTACAGCTATGTATAGAGTTGTTCAAAAACTTAAATAATTAAGAACAAAGTTAAGTTCTAGAACAAAGAAGAGTTTGGGGATATTTTTAAAATTAAAATCTTGATCCAAGCTGACCTCCAAGAGATCCAAAAAACTATTGACCTGGAGAGATTATCTATGGAGAACAAAATTAAGGAAAACAAAATCCAAGTTAATTATCATAACATTATTTCTAAGGAGGAGGTGTTTTGGAGACAACGTTCCAGAGCTCTTTGGGTGCAAGCAAGGGATAAGAACACCCGGTTCTTCCATCTTACTGCCCAGAAACATAAGGCTTCTAAAAGGATTGAGTATATAAATGGGTCTCATGGTAGGCTGAGCAAGGAGGAAGAAATCAAAAAAGAATTATTAGTTTATTTTGGTTCTCTTCTTAAAGCTGACCCTGACCTATCAGAGGATAATCAGCAGCTGCTTCTGGACTTGATTCTGAGTATCATATCAAGAGAAGATAATAAAATGATGAGTAGAATTATGTCGACTAAAGAAATCAAGGCTGCGATGTTCTCCTTTGAAGGAGAAAAATCTTCTGGTCTGGATGGGTAACAGTATAATGGAACACAAAAATAATTTTGACAAGCCCATTCTCCATGATGGGCTTATTCTATTGATATACGAGTATGCAAACTTTAAGTTGCAGGTTAACTCCCAGGCTGAAGGCTCAAATAGGGGAAAGAAAGGCAAAATACCTATGGCGAGTGACAGCAATACGCCAGGTAAAAAGAGAAAGGGGAAAATGAGTAATTTAGGGGATGACCCTGCTAAGATCCTCACGGAGGAGGAAGGAATGAACACGGACAACGAATCTGAGACTAAGGGGAAGGGAGATAAAAGTGCTAAGGGTGAGGCAGATAAGTTCATCTTAGAGGAACCTAGTTATGGAAACAGGGGAGGATATTGAATCCCTAGAGCAGGAAACTACAGGCTCCTCTGAGGATATGGAAACTGAGAGCAAAGGTAGTTCTGAGGACAAGGATACAGAAGGTCAGCAAGGCAACATAATGCTGGAGGAAGCCGAGGTGAGAACTAAGTTCCCTGAGAAAAAGAACGAGTCGAATACAAAGAAGGTTGATCCTGACACCACTCCCATCCTGGTGAATTATGTTGAGTCTGAGTCTAATGAGGGCAAGCAGTCCAGGGAGATTTCAGAAAAAGAAGGGGGAAATAAAGAAGAAGGGAATAACAAGCAAGATAATGAGAAAGCAGGTGGCAACAATGAAAATGAAACAGAAAAAGTCAAGAACCTTCTAGTTTTATGCAGGTAGTCAAAGAGAGGGCAGAGATGGACATTCAGCTGAACTCTTGGCTCCTAGATGAAATTAGAGACATCAATGGCAAGTATGATGACCTCCAGGATAGAGTTAATAAGATTTCTATCCTGCTGGTTGAACTTGTGAATAAGAGTACTAAGAATAATGAAAGTCAAGAAGAAGAAATGGACAAAACGCTGCTGGAGAAGCTGGAACTTAGAATTAATGCAGTGGTCAATTTTCGCTAGCGTACAACAGAGAGTCACCTTCAGAGTATTAAAAATACTCTCAACCGTTTGATGAAGAACAACTATGAAGGCATGAAGGTGACTGCCAACAATTTAAAGGCGCTTCTCGCAGTGCTGGATGGGAACTCTACTCCTATTATAGTGGATGATGATACTATTATTGATGCAAGCGTTGCTAGCGCAGGAACTCGTACTAGGGCGAGTGCCGAAAAGGTGAAAAAGGGTGGCTCAAAGGAAATTAAAGATCTCAGGGAGGCCATCGAAAAGTATCAAAATGTGATGGCTGACTCAGCCGAGATGGTAGAACAGAGTTGACTGTGCTTTGTGGTCGTTCTGTATTTGTCTAGGTTTCATCTTTTGACTGGTTGTAATGCTGGAGGGTTCTTATAGTTTCTATCTTATACCCCCAGCTGTTTCTTTTTGTTGTATTTCTCTTTTTTTGTAGTTCTATATTCTGCCTATCTTTAGCTTCTTGTTGTTCAGGGTTATTGTTCCCTTCAAAAACTATTTTAACCTTAATCGAAAACATTGATTATCACATTAATATTAAAATATATTATATTGAATACAAATTTATATTTAATATAAATGAGAAATTTTATCTACCAATTTATTAACTTAGAGTTATACGCATATAAATTAATTTTTAATAAAATGTATTATTATAATATGATTATAGCATTCTTTTTTAATTTTTATTATTGTTGTACTTTCTTTCAATTCAAATTAAATATACATATTCATATTAATGGAGGTAACGGTTGTTTTTCAAAAAACTAATATGGACACTGCATTTGGAGGTAATATCAATAAAAGAAAATTTTGAAAAATACCAAAATTTGATAGAAGACTACGCCCATCTATCCCAGAGTAAATATGGTTTGATAAGTAGCACGATCATCATAGAATTATCTAGAAAAATAGACTATTAGCTAAACTAGGGATAATAGTGACATTACAGAGCTTTCAATAAGGTGGAGAGGATACATCATTTCAGGATTTATGGAGGATCCTCTTGTGGTAGTGAGGCGGGGATGCGGCTAAGCTCCAAACAGAATGCACCATTGAATTTTGCAAAAAAATTCAGCATATGTTCTTCCTGATCTACACATTTTGTGGTCAAAAACCACAAAGAATTTGTCAAAAACTTACCATTTTTTTTGTCTTTAGTGCATTCTGCCTAGAGCTTAACGAAGTCATGAAGTGGATGGCTCAATCTCAGAAAGTAGTTGAAAGGATACTACGAGGGTGAATATCATCAAGTTTGGCAGCGTTTGGGTTTTTTCATGTCTTATGAAATCGTGAAACTCATTAGGAGTAGATTGTGTATGAGGAAAGTTTACAATGTATTGGGAATGTCGATGAATTATTGACGTTTATCTTGGCAACATTCTTTCTTTACTGGCGATAAACTAGGTATTAGTGTGACGGTACTTCTGGTATTCAGGGTGCTATTTCTAGATTGAGGGTTGATTTTATGCAAACAAACAAGCGACTGGAAGGAATTCAGAAGATGGATACCTCTATTAAACTCAGCTCGCCCAACAGATAGATGACTTGTGATGGTTCCTTAATGGACCATAGAATCAAGGAGCTAGCAAAATATAATCATTGTTTCATTGTTCATGCAATTAGGAGGGTTTTAGGTTTCAATTATCTACATACAAACCATCTCCTGAGAGTGGCTTCAAGCATTTGTTCCGACCTTTTAGCATTGATTCTACTGGTGGGAGAATCCAAAGCGGTTGCAGAATAAATATGCAAAAAATATTCAAGGAGAAATACTTAAAGGGTCTCCACGATACCATTATCAATGTGGATGAAAATCTCACAATACCTTTCCCCATGGACTATGCATGTGTTATGAAACCTAGAGGCAGATTTCCAAATCTGCGAAGCAGACCTCGAAGAAGCAACTATGGGGGTCTGACTAGAAGGTTTTTCGTGTTGATTGAGTGGGAGTGGGGATTTAAGGAGCTAAGAATGGGTGTTATTTAAAGGAGTGTAATTTTTTTGAAAAGAGTTAATATGGGTATGAATGAGTTCCCGGAAGAACCAATTGGTGATAACATAAAAGAAGAAGTATGGGTATTCAAATACAGGTATGATGAAAATAAGAATGAGATTCGAAGAAAAGACTTGTTAGATGAAGTGGAGGAGGAAGTAATGGAGAAAGGTGGAGAGACCCAAGAGGAACATGTTGTTGGGACATCATCTGTGTTGGAGAAAGAGATGCATAATTGAAGTTTTTTAAGCTTTTGATAGATATGTATATGTATAAACTTTATATTGTCTTTGGATTGTAGCAGCAATGATGTGGTTGCTTGGCCTTTTTGTTTCTCAAACTTTAGAAACTTCTAGATTAGCAATTTTATTCTTGTTTATAGTTTAGATGTCCAATTTTTTATTTTTGTTGATAGTTGTAGTCGTCTATGTTTATGTTTTTTGTCTAGTCTCTTGTGATCCTTCTTGTTTCAGCTAGTTTCAAAACTCTTAATATTTTACACTAGATTAATATGAATATTGATATTCTCCACTTTAGCCCCTTAATTATCAAAAAGAAAATATGTTAACATGAACATTT
>MU226879.1:2874764-2915683 GCA_018584345.1 Thuja plicata | reverse complement strand
TTTAACCGCGGGGCTAAGAGACCATATATCTTTGAGGCATTCCTCCATCTATCACGTACCTTGTCTGCGATTGCACAATTTGCATGCTTAAATCATACTATCTAGCAAAATCATTATAATCAACATGCTTTAATAGATGTTCATAACCTATCTTAAAGCTTTATCTTTGAACTGCATTTGACTAAACTTTTCTAAGGCCTTTTTTCAGAAATCTATTTTCTGGATTACCTTGCAACATCGTTCGGAAACCATGTTTCCTTAAGCTTTATCTTTGAACTGCATCTGACGAAAATCCCCCTTCTTTATGCTTTGAAGGATGTCCATATATTGGTTCGAAAGATTCCATCATGGCACAGGCAGGGAGGGCGCGACCAAGGTTGTGGAATGGCTTTACACCAACCAATTGCATTCTGTCAAAGGGTTTCTAAAGCTTTTTCAAAAATTCTAATGTCATTTACTTTGAAGGCATTCTGTCAAACAATTATCATGACTAATCTATGATTCCATCTTTTGCATACATGCCTCGAAAGCTTCCATTAAAGAGTATGGCTCATATACCAGCCGCCTGCAAATGTTTGAAAGTTTTTAAAGCCGAAAAGTATTGAAGGATCGTTCATGAGTAACCTTGATTTTGAATTTCATTTCTTGTCATTCGATTTTCAGTCTTTAAGAGAAAAGAATTTCAAATTCAATACTTAATGGATGATGATCCATGTAGGTTGAAGATGCTTAGAGAACGGAGGGTTGTCGCAAGATTAAGTTCGAGGGCTTCAAGCAAGAGTCTACAAATGGCCAACCTTCCATCAAAGAAAACAAACAAGAAGGTGGTTCGAAATCGAGGATAAGTTAAAGATGCAAACTCAAGATGGAGATAGGGAACAAATTATACAAGAAAATTATCAAAGCTACAAGTGAAAAATATTATCACTTGAATTTCCTTCGGAAATCCAAGTTCAATTAGATCAAGTGGAGTAATCAAGTTACATGAAACTTTTAGAATATCAAGGTCAAGAAGCCAAAATGAGAAAAGAGAAACTTCATGAAGATGAAGATTTGGGAATATGAGCCATCACAATTGAAGGCTCAATAATGTTGAGTATCGAGAGACATTTTCTCATCGCCAAGGAATTGATCAGGTATATGAGATAAGCATGATGAGGTGGCCCCCACTCATCTTCAACCAACCAAAAGGCTCCAGTTGCACGTGTCCAAGCTCATTCAATCGGATCGTGCCAAGTGTACATATGGGGTCCTGTGATGTTCCCTTTCTAAAAGAGAATTTAATAAATAATAATAAAATAACTAAATAAATTACAAGAAACAAAATTGTAAAATGTGTGTTCCCTTTCAAAAATAGGATTTAATAATAAATAATAATAAAAAAACATAAATAAAATCTAAATTGAAGTATAAAATAATTAAATTAAATTATTAAATTAAAATATTGAAGTAAAATTAAAATATAATTAAGTTTAATGAATGATCAAACAACATGAAATGAAAACATGAGATATAAAAGGGAGAATGGAATTTCATTTAGAAGGGGGAACAAAAAGAAGATAATGCACATACATCAAGAGAGGGAGTAGCATATAAAGAAAGATTAATTATTACTACAAAAGGATGTGTCTCTTCCCAATAAGATGCAACCATTCAATACCAAGGATATTTAATGAGAATTGAAATCATTCTCAAAGGCATGAAATAGGAGAAGAATATATATTTGCATACTCTTCATGGGAGGAATAAGAATGGAACAAGAGATCATAATATTCGAATAACTTGATTATAGTAATTTAAGAGATACATATATAGTATAAATATATAATATGGTGGTGGTTAATAATCTATACTAAGAGATATATATTTAGTAAATATATATAATTATAATTATCTATATGTTATATTTTACGCGTGTGTGTGTGTGTCAAAACACATATTTATAATACAAGAAAGGCTATTATAATGACCTAGCCTTAAAACTTTCACTAATGCCTTTGGAAGTGTAGGTTGATTTGTGTAGGGAGAAACGAGTAATTCATCCCAAGTTAGGTGATTTCCAAGTGGTGGTATTGGTAGGTGTTCATGAAACCCTTGAGCCAAGTGGTGGTATTGACGGGTGCTAATGAAACCCTTGGGCTTAATTGTGGAGATGGTTTCAAGCGTCCTATAACAATAATTCCCCATTCTCTTTAAGGGTTAGGAAAGAAGTAAGGGTTAGGATTAAATATAGCAATTATGGAGTGTATTTTGAACAAGTTAACTCTCTCAATTTAATAAATTGCACAATAATGTATAAAGATGCATGTTAATCAAACAGACCCTAGCAAGGGACATTACAAGTCCACTTGATGTTTCTACCTAACCAATTTTCTAATTAGTCAAATGAAACAATGTAATTTTCTCATTGGCCCACAAGGTGGTGCCTTCATGTAATTGGTCAAACATTTAATGCTTATAGTTGTTTGTGAGATTAGGGCTTTGTTGGCATAATCTTGGCCCTTGATCTTGAATCAATCTTGGCAACTTATTGTATTTGAACAACTATAAAAAGCCAAGGCCTTCTGATTTGTAATTCCTTAGATTAGTTTTAGAGTAGAGGGAGAGACTTGTTGAAATTGTTACTATAATATTATCAAAGTAATTGTTAATTCATTATTGGCCTTCATGGTGGATTACTTGTATTAATTTGGACTGTTCCATGGTTTCTACAACTCCTCACTTAGAGTACATTTCATTGATGTCAATTAGAAGTAGCGTTTAGTTGAATGGAAGATATTTAAGATGCCTCTTTGTTGAACTCACATAGATCATACCACTAGTGGTTTGCTAATTGTAAGTCTATCTTGTGCGCTCAACTAGCATATTCATAAACTTAACATTTACTATTGTTTGTGCATTGATATGCATCCATTAATGGTGTTAATGGAATGGTAATAGTTTGAACATCCTACATTTAGCTTAGGAGATCGCACTAGCTTGGTTGATGTCGACAGCTAAACTAAATCTAGTAGTCACAAAAACATTCACAGTTTCTTACATTCTAGGAGTAGAATAGCTTTCTAAACTCTTTATCCCTATGCAATTTCTTTGGTTGGAAATAGTCGAAGTTGTTGATAAGCATTGAATGAAAAGCATAAGTCCCTTTGTGATACCAGCATATCACATCATTACCACAAAGTGAAAATCCACAATTAGAAAGAACCTTGGGGTTGTCTCATTTGATCACACAATCCATATACATTGTTTAGCATATGAGCATCCTTGTTCAAGAGAGAGTGAAAATTTGGTGTTTCGGTTGGAATACTAACTATTTTATTTTGCATGTTGTAGTGACATAAAACTCACATTAACAAGACCCACACAAAAAATTTCGCTATCTGCAACTACCTTCTGACAGGCAGGAGTCTAGTTATTAGCTAGTTATACACCAATGAAATCTGCTCACATAAGTTGACAAGGTGCACATCATTTTAGCAAATGCTTTCTATCTATCTTACAACTGATCTACAGGAGGTGATTTAGGTGGCCAGTTATTATAATTTGCACCACGTTGTTTGTTACCCTCGCAAAGAAATAGACACCCATAACATTTATGCACCCAAAATTTAATATATAAAATAGACAGCCATGCTTGTTTACAATTGTGTTTTCTGCATGTTACCAAATCCAGTCAGATTTGATTCATATCAACATTAATCCATATTTTGTGGACCAGCTAGATTTGTCAAACTCTATCTGGATTTTTCAATTGCTATAGAAATATCACAACCATTCAGATTTTGATTGTTTTTGGTCTAAATGAATCAATTGTTTTGAACCGGCTAACTCTTGCCAAATTAATAGCTTACAATCTGTTTACATTCAAGTGAGAATGTTTAGATGATACGCCACAAAACATAAAAGTTGTCGAAACTTTAAACACTTCAAGGGCAGGATCTTCTAAAGCACCCAACAAATCAGCCACTGGCAATTTTACAAATTAATGGAAGCTAAGATATTTGCTAATAAAAAAGGCTATTCCGTTGCTCTGAAATTTTTGTTAAGGTCCCTTTCTCTGCACAAAAATTATAGATAGGTTGTAGATATACATAAAATATACAACAGATCTGTGGTACAAATATTGCACTGGACAGGGTAGAACCTGAACAAATAATTCCAGCACCACATTTCTCTGTAAGAAAATATATGATCATGAGGATTTCATTACTTCTCAAAGGTACTAATAATTCAGGTTTTCTAGGTTATTAGACTGAGAGACAAAAAAAAGGAACTTATAGCTTATATGATATATCTGCTGTAATGTATCTTAATTGGATAACAAGAGGTTCATATTTTTGCTGATGGCAGGAAAACATGTAAATACTTGATGAATTGATTTTTTTCAATATCATTCTCTCCACAAGATTAACTGACACCTATCAGGTCCGATAAAGATTTTTAAGATACTTTATTACAGGATGAAAGTTTGAAGAAAGAGGCACAATTGAATCAATTCGCATGTGCTGAGCATTTCCACTTTGCGGCTTGCGCAGCACCATTTGGAACATCTGTCCTTCTAAGAATCTAGCAGAAGCTTCCACTGCAAGCAAAGACAGAAAAAAGCATCATGAATAAAGTACGATGCAAATATTAAATAATAAGAGCCTGGAAACTATGTTAAAGTTATGCTATTTTGATAATTCATTTTAGGATGGTAAATAGGGTATAAATCATAGCAACAAGACTGCACTCATTAATAAAATGTGAACAGAAAAAAACCTAAGGCATATAGGCAGCAATGAAACCTAGGGTTTATGTCAAAACAGAATTCAATATCTATCTTCACTAAAATATTTTTAGATTATCTTCAAGTCTGCCTGAATCAAAGGTTTTCATCCACTAACTCAGCGGGGGAAATTAAGGGGCATTTGTCCATAGACATAACTCTTCATAATGCCCCTTGACTTTTCATAAAATTTAACTTTAATTATAATTTCATAATATTAATTAATCAAGCATTGCCCTTTACTTTTCCATTTGATATCTTTTTTTTTGTCTTCTAGTTCTAAGACTAAAGGTCTACAATTACTCTTAGTTTTGTTATTGCTTTTTGTTGTCTTATGATAGATTGTGATAGCTGATTTTTATTTTATCTTATTTCATGTCTTGTAATGACTATTTACAACTGCATCTTATTTTAAACTGCCATAATTAAATTTCCGAATATTTAATCTGAGTTTAATTTTGAGGAAGGAATATTACAATCCACCCATCCCAAGATTGTTGATCCTCAAGCGACCTTAAATTTGGATGCTGGAGAATTTTCGCATTCTCCCATTTAGCATCTTCTTCAGGAAGATCTTTCTATCGAACCAGATATTCACACGCAGTTTTATTTCTTTGCTTTCTTTCTCTAAATTTTATAAATACCTCAAGAATCAGGATCAAGTTTGCTTGATCTTCTAGTGAAAGTAACTCTATAGAAGAGGCAATTTGACTATCCAATACTCTTTTTAAGAAAGAGACATGAAGTACATTATGAATCTTACTGTTTTCTGGTAACAACACTTCATATTCAACCTCCCCAATACATCGTATGATTTCATAAGAGCCATAGAATTGTGGTTTCAACTTCTCTACTCCAGTCTTCTTTAAGGAAGGACTGTCTGCAAGGTTGCAACCTTAAGAAGACTCTATCTTCTACTTCTAACATTATCTCAAGTCAATGTTGATCAACATATAGCTTTTCCTTAACATACTCCAAAAATTTGACTATATCTGACTAGATCTTTTGCCCCTAGTACTTTGCTATCAATTACGACCAAATCCACAAAGGATTAAGCATCATAAGTTTCATAATCATATAAGGCCTTCAAAGCTGTCATCTCGATGAACATATGATATGTGGTATTTTAACAGTGTTCCCCCAAATAAAGCCATTTTGTCCAACATATTTGATGTCGAGCTACGCAAATAGCCTTCAATCCATTTGTTAACTATTTCTGTGTCAATCAATCTATGGCTGATGACTTGTATTGGGAGATAATTCAGTTCCTATGAAATGAAATTTCTTGCACAAGCAAGCTGCGGAACCATCTCTATCACTCACAATGTTTTTTGGCAACCCATGTGTATTCTAAAAACCTCTCTGAAAAAAAACTTGGCCATTTGAGGTGCCTTAAACTGAAAGATGTCAAACAGCATACTAGCCCAGACTTAAGGAATAGATCAATTGAAGCAATAAATTAAATACTAGTCTTTGTAACAGCCTTCAAACCAACTGTAGCATACTCAGAAAATACATAGAACTCATAGTATGTTTGTTAAAGATATGGGTGATAAAGTAGTCTACAAATTCTCAACAATAAGCAGTATGAACCAAATGCTTCAATGTAAAGTTGCCATGATGAACAAAAACATCTTAATACAGAATCTCTCTGCACTTTATGCTTATAGATCATATTGTAGTTCACGACATAGAGCATCTCAGAATCATCAGATTAGTTTAGCATACTTCCATACAGCCAGAGTTAAAAGGGCATCATCTGAGACGAAGCCACTCCAAAGGTGCCTATATTGCCATATAGGGACTGCGCCTATTACAAGGGCCATAGCTGGAAAGCTGTTGCATTTGAGAGCAGAGACATTCAATCTGGAAATCAGCGTAGCTATTGCACCAGTTTGCCTAGTATTAAGATCT
The DNA here is from genome assembly GCA_018584345.1 of Thuja plicata. NCBI lineage: Eukaryota > Viridiplantae > Streptophyta > Pinopsida > Cupressales > Cupressaceae > Thuja > Thuja plicata. The sequence continues at coordinate 2,909,001 of MU226879.1, read as the reverse complement.
GAGTTGTATGGATATTTCTGTTTGCATGTATTCAGCTCTCAATGTATGAATACATGCGAACAGAAATATCCATACAACTCAGATCTTATTACTAGGCAAACTGGTGCAATAGCTACCCTGATTTCCAGATTGAATGTCTCTGCTCTCAAATGCAACAGCTTTCCACCTATGGCCCTTGTAATAGGCGTAGTCCCTATATGGCAATATAGGCACCTTTGGAGTGGCTTCGTCTCAGATGATGCCCTTCCAACTCTGGCTGTAGGAGCAGCTTTCACCTGATAATGCAATTGAGACTCCCTTACCAAACTGTGTCCCTTCTTGTTTGGTGTCGAGCTCCTTGTTGAATCACTGAGGGTGACCTCTCAGAAGACCTTTGTAAAGCATTCACAACACATCAGAAAAACATTGATGTAGCATGCTTTTCATCTCACTACAGCTGCCTCTCAGGTCCGCATCTAAGAGAGTGATTTGCATTTGTTTAATGCACAGAATAAATCCCAGATTCAGCGATGATTTCTTCAAGCGAGCAACCTGTATATATATCTCCTCCTCAAGTCGACCCAAGGCAAACATAACCACCCAACATAACAAAGTCGAACAAGATTAACTTAACCGACATTAAATAAATTTCTAACCTAGTCGGCCTAGAAACAATTCGGCAAAATTATTTAATATTTTCATTTATTAATAGTTTTAATTTCTTATTTAATTTACTATTTTGAGGCTAGCCGACCCAACCATAAATTGGGAACATTGCAGTCTTCTCTGTAGGAGTTAATGATACAACTAGAGGAGCCAGAATCATCTGCAAGTAAAACACCTATCACACAAAAGAGATCAACCAAAGATAATATACTCAATACAACATGAGAATTCTGTATTGATTGCACAAATGAAACTGGGATTTCAATGAGGTTGAATGGCATTATTATAATGCATAGATGAATTGCTTTTATAGAAAGCAATAGCCATAAAATTAGGGGAAAAGCTAACTCAAACTGAAAAAGCAAACTAGAGCTACATATGCAAATTAGAGCCAAACTAGACAGAACTAGGCTAAATTAGGCTCAACTAAAGCCCAACTAAGTGAACTTAAGAAAAAAATGTGCTCAAATAGCATAAGAATATGCATGAGAATGTGCATAATTAGAAATGCAACATATGTATGTATGACAACGTATATGCATGCTCTAACACTCCCATCCCAAATTGCTTGTCTTCAAGCAATTCACACTTGCATCCCAAGCTGAATGCCAAGATGCCATATCAACCTCAGAAACATTGCTTCAACATTCCGCTACGCTACTCTGAAATAAACATCTCTCTTCCAAACTCCATCACTAATCTTATCAATCCAAGAGTGTGAATGTTTCTTGGTCCACCTCCATGTCACCGGAGTGCATAGCCATGGGACTTCCTAGTTATACTTGCAGCTCTTCTTCATGCCCCTCAATCTCAAACAAACCAAGCATTTCAACACTACAACTAATATTTGCCTTAAATTGCATGGACAAATCAATCTCATATACTATGAATCATTACATGATGCAATTATCTTCATACCTAGAATTTGGGTTGATGTTCCACAGACATTACTATCTTAAGTCATTGAGGACTCTAGTTTGTCATCTTGAGACTCTGACCTTTCTTTCTACTCCACTATCACTTCTTTCTTGACCTCCTCTTGTGCTCCTATACTCTTCATCATTTCAAGTTCAACATTCACTACTGCTGAAATTTTCTCTTTAGTTATCATTTGTCTTTGTTAATATGTTATCATATAATTGAAAAAATTCCTTTCTCTTGGGATTACCCAATCCAGATTTCCCAAAAAATCATCAAAAGGAAATTCAGATTTAATTTGATTAGGCAGCTCTAAATATTCTTCAAAGATTTTGATGGCTTCAAATGTGTACTTTTTCTAATCCAGTCATTCCATTTCAAAATTCCGCTCCTCATATCTTCTCCTTCGCCCATTCGTTCAAAGCTCAAAATATTCCAAACAATATACTAGCCCAAATTTATAGAATAAATCAGTTGAAGCAATAATTTCAATACCAGTCTTCATAGTAGCATTTCTTCATAGTAGCCTTCAAACCAACTGTAGCATACTCAGGAAATACATAGAACTCATAGCATCTTTGTTAAAGAAATGCACGACACAGTAGTTTGTGAATTCTCAACAATAAGTAGTATGAACCAAATGTTTCAAAGTAAAGTTGTCATGATGAACAATAACATCTTAATACAAAATCTTCCTGCACTTTATGCTTATAAATGATATTGGAATTCGTGACATAAAACATCTAAGAATCGTCTGATTAGTTTAGCATACTTCCATATTGCTTGCAGACAACTCATACTAATGCATTGACAACTCAATACATATGAACAAAAACATTGATACAACTCAGATCTTAACACTAGGAAAACTTGTGCAGGAGCTACCCTGATTTCTAGTTCGAATGTCTCAACATGGCGATATAGGTGCCCTTGGAGTGGCATTGTCTTGACTCTCAAATGATGCCCTTCCAACTCTACCTATAGGAGCAAATTTTGCGAGATATTGGAATCAAGACTCCCTTGCCAGCTTATGTCCCTTCTTGTCTAGTGTCAAGCTCCTTGTTGGATCCCGGAGGGTGACGTCTTAATGTAAGAGCATGCTATTTGTTGCATCATACATTTAGTTGTTGCATTATCCGCATTTGCTTTTATTGCATTTCATAATTGTGGGTTTGCTCGAGAATATTCTTGTGCATATTCAAATGCATAATTGAGCACATGTTTGCACATGCATGCTTAGCTTAAGTTCACTTAGTTGAGCTTTAGTTGAGCCTAGTTTAGTCTACTCTGACTCTAGTTTTCTTTTCTAGCTCTAGTTGGCTTTTTAGCTTAGCTTAACTTTTTTCTCTATTTTTAGTCATTGCTTTCTATAAAAGTAATTCATTTGTGCATTGTAATTCATTCTATAATCCTTGCTCTTGATAAATATAGCAATTTTTTTCTTGTTGTTCTCCTTGTGAAAGGTGTTTTTGTTTTGTTGTTTGATCTTGCAGGTGCTTTTGTTGAAAAACTCAACATAGTATTAGAGTACAGATTCAGCAAACCCCTTCTCAAACTTTGACGGCTTCTTTTCTCAAGAGCATTGCAAGGTCTCTAAATTTGCCTTCTTGTGTGGATTTGGAAATGGGCATTTTTTCAAAACATTTTAGAGCTTCATGGACCTCACCACCACTTTCACAGCATCCCAAAACCTACAGATTGATTGTTGTTCCGTCAAAATCCGAGCAATTATGCTTTTGGGTGGTCTCTCTTGTGAGCACGCTTTTCAAGGTAAGTACAAAAGCTCTATGAAATTTCTAGGCACTTTGAACCGAAACTGACCTAACCATCTCAATCATAGTGCCCAAAAACCCTAAGTCCGCCTATTGTTTTGTCATTTTTGTTCTAGTGCAAATTTCAAGGCACTTTTTTGGCCTGCAGGAATTCGTACGGCCAAGTTGTCAAAGCGCACCGCTCCAACGCACTTTGGTGCACTACAAGAATGCGCTCTACAAGCCCCAAGAACATGCTCTAAGAGCTCAGAGTACTTAAGGTGCATTACTTGGAGCGTCGCCAACCCTCAACCAGTGCTCTAGCCAGTCGCTAGCATGCGTCGCCCATTGGTCACCACTACTTAGCTCACTACCAAGGGCTAGGATTTTAAGCCCTATGTTGCCATTGTTAGCCCAATTCAAGGAATTTTACAAAATTAGGTGTATATTGCTCATACAATGTCAGTTTTTTAGAGGGCGCTATCCACTGCTGCTAGTTGTTTTGTCAAATTCTTCACTGATTCTTTGTATCGGTCAGTTAAAGTCGAACCTTCCTATTCATGCTTCCAAGGCTATAACTTGGTCAAACGGAATCCATTTCTTGAAAACCAGATACCGATGGAAAGATGGTTCAATGCTCTTTCTAGAATTTTTTATTCAAGTACTCAATGCATTCATTTGAAGTGATTTTTTATTTTTTCACTTCACAGTTGGTGCAGTTGCAAGAAGGTTTGTTTTTTCTTGTTGTGTGGGGGTTCCCTTGCACCTTTCAAATTGTCATTTTTATCTTGCACTATGGGGGATTCCTCTTCCATAGAACCCCTCACTTCTCATAACTATCATGCCTACAAAGCCCAAATGACTTGGTTACTTTTGTCCAAAGGATTGTGGTCCATGTTCGATGAGACACAACCTAACTTGTGTAACATACCAACTATACTATCTGAAAATAAAAAGGAAAATATAATCTCTTGCAAGGAAAGGAAATATTCTTATACTTGTGTAACATGAATAAGAATTGTCATTGACTAATTCAAAAGAAAGTTACCAACTAATTTTCACATGAATCTGATTTTAACTAACTTGTTCTGTTACTTTAACAAAATAAGAAGTTCAATAAGAAATGTAACATTACTAACAATAGATTGCTATGAAATGTACACAACAGAATTAACTACCGAAGAATAATTCATCGAACCTGAACTTGTTAATTCCATCTCTGTTGTACTTCTTTTAGCTTCCAACCTCCATAGAGCGAAAGAGTATCATCAAAGGGTTTTGCCAACCAACCTTTGATCTTACAATCGTGACCTAACAGTCACCCGCACAACTTCCATACGGATGTGGCCCAGCCCTGCCCAAGGGCATGTGAACATGGCTTCAATCTTCTTGTCATCCGAGACTTGGTGTAGAACCCACAACTACCTTAGCCAACCAACCTATAGACATCTTTGCCTATCAGGGTGACCTTCCTAGCTAGACATTGCCCTACTGGTTCTAGTGACTGACGGTTACTACCCGTAGCATAGTACCACCTTGGCCAAGGTTTTAAGGTACAAGCACATTTTTTTGTACAACCAATGTCACTGCCAAACTCGTTAAGAGTCAAAAAGACCTCTTAATTGGATATCCACATCCCAATGGACTCATTGTCCATAGGTAATCATGTTACCCACACACTTGGCCATTGCCACAAAGATCTACCCTCTAGGTTGACCATAATCTATCCTTATTGCACAAGTTGCTAAGGGTTTCGTTTGAATGTTGGCTACCCCAAGATTACAGCTTATAAGCTTTTTTCCATTCTAGGTAAATAGAAGATTGAGGTTATATTAGGGTACATGAGACTTGATCAGACATATCCAGTTCTCAAAATTAAGACCAGATCAATAATAACCAGAAAGACATGCATACAAAGTTACAAGAGGCTCAACTTACATGCTATACTTCTCTTTGGCTACATATTATTGTTAATGCATATTGTTTCCACTTCACATAAACAAAAGGAAGCTTTACTTACTAACTCAACCAATAGCATTAAGTAATGAATAAAGGAAGGAAAAGCTATGCTCGACATGCAAAACATAAACTCGTCGTTCATGGGTTTGTTTCATGCTCATCTTTTCTATTATTTCATGCATTGCACAACAAGCCATAGTGCTACTTTTATATGCTCAACACAAGCTCGCATTGAAGACCCATACTTTATCAATTCTATTAAAAATGCAATACACAACAATCTATTTTGTCTTCTATATATGATTGAGACAAGCTCGCATCGAAGTTTCATTCTTTATACTAAAGCAAGTTATACAAGTAATGATTCGACTAGTTACATCAAGAATAGAGTCGTTCTTTTGATGACTGAGATATTAATTATGATACTCGTGATGCAATCAAACCAAATCAATGCATAAGTTTCTATCATTTCCGAATCCATGAGATCAATGCTAGCAAGAAGCATATAATACTTAGCAAATACAAATTGCAAGTAAATAATCACAGCTTTTCCAAGCCATGAAATTGAATGAACTTATACACATTAAAAGTTGAATACAACTTGTCATAGATTTGACGAGTAAGAGAGTGAAACATGTCTGCGATCAAAGATCGGCGTCCAACTGAGATGTGATGCAAGCAAAGGATGTTATGCAAATCCTTCTCCAACTCAAAGAGAACAAGCTCAAAAACGGAAATCACAGAATGCCAAACTACTATGATGAACTCATACCAAAAGAGTGAAATTCCAAAACCCCTACACAAGCAAAAGAATGGTCTCCAAATAGACGAACCAGCTAGAAAAGGCTGGCACGAAGGTGTGAGGAGTAACTCCTTGCCTACAGTGGCAAGAGGAGTTACTCTTGCCACCTCCACCAACATTCCCCAAAGATTCCCTTGAACCTTAAGCTGATAAAATGAAATAATTACTACGCTATCTTCAAGCTGCACATGCTCAAGGGACCACATAAGAATTAAATAGATGCATATATATAACATATGCCTAAGTATTTATTTTATGAGTATGTGTATAACTAGACGTATACGTGCCATGACTTAGTGTCAACTTTCACTTGAGTACTCAATTATTCAATCACCATGGGTTCATCCACATAGTCGTCTTAGAACGTGACCAAATGCATGGATCCACGTATGGTTGTGTAGTAAATATTCATACATTTCAATGATCGTTAGCAAACACATATACATCTATTTATATCCATACACATAATTTTACGTATATGTTATATATTTTATATATATGTGCAAATATAAAAATAATATAAAATATGAAAATGCATAGCTTGAAAGCAAATGAAGAGATCTCCATGGTTGTTCCTTAAAATTGACAAGGAGTATCCAATGCAACTAAATTTAATTATAAGGCAAAAATTATTTATTAACACCAAAAGAGAAAACGCAACCACATAGACATATCTAAGGCAAGACCCCTCCCAGACGCTGATGAAAATATTCCCCTGCTCGCGGGACGGATCTTCTCCTACATCCGCTAACAAAGAAGGATTAGATTCCATCATCATTGTAAAATTATAATAAAAAATCATTTATAGAAATAAAGTTTACATTGATCATCCATAATAAAATCCATCATTATTCTTTACCAAAATTCCACATACATAAATTTAAATCATCATAATCATAATTTACAAAATCAAATAATTGAAAATCACTTAACCGTCTAACATCACACTTCACATGAAATAGTTATTACATGTATTTAAAAGGTTCACAAGGAAAGGATGTAACAACTTGATCCGCTAGTTTGAGATTTTTCAGCATAGAAACAAGATGGACGAAGCTATGGGTTTGATTTTGAAATATTCCAATGGATATTTTTCCTCAAATTCCTCAAAAAGTTCTCAGAAATTGAAACAGATAATTACATGCAATATATTTCAGATTAACCAGCAAAATACTAGAGGAAATATCCAGATGTAAATAATCTCAAGAATATTATTGCATTTCAATCTTCAGCAGTACAGTAACAAGATCCAATCATAAACATAGAAAACTACAGTCAGATTGGATAATAAGAAATAAAGCTTTAAGCACAAGTGAGATACCCGTGTGATATCTCCAGCAGACAATGGGTTTTCGTCCACTGCCTACAAGCTCGAGGGTTTCCGTCCTCAAACTAGCTGAAAGTTGAAGCTTCCAAAATTTCTCCAAGAGAATTTTGTAATCAAAACATAATCCAAGCATGCTAAAATGAGCTCCTCTTTCTTCTTTTAAGCACTACCTGGTGACTCTTCACATTCCCTTTTCTGTCTTTTCGTCTTCTTCCTCTTTTGTCACCTTTTAATCCCCTTTTAATATTAAAATGACATTTAGCAATTTGCATTAAGCTCCAATAAAGTCACTTTTAATATTTTATGAAGTTGGCTATTAAGTTTTCTAATGTCCCAAAAAAGGGACATTACAGTCCTCCCTCCTTGAGATTGCTTGTCCTCGGGCAATCATGAATCTATAAACCAATACCAGGATCCCATATCAATCTACAAGTAGCTCTATAGCCCAATCTGGAACAACTGAAATCAAGACATACCACACTGTAAAGCCCAATGTTAGGATGCAACTCATCTCTCCAAACAATTCCTGGATCCCAAATCAGTCTGAAAAACTTTGTTCACCTTTCTGCTGCGTTACTCTGAAGATAACAACTCTATGCCCCAAGCTGTGAACCCAATCATTATGATCCATGAAAAGCAAAGCTCCTATCCTGTCAACACCTGGATCCCAAATTAGCCTATCAACTCAATCCTGGGAGTAGAAATACATGTCCATCAATCTACCATCCTCCTGTATCAGCTATCTGAATAAGTAGTCCACCCAATGGATGCCAAAAACACCTAACCCATTAGGCCACCAAGTGTCGCTGCAATAAGAAATGCTAGCATTAAAAATTATGTTGGGGATGTCACCATGCCTCTGTACCTGAAGGATAATCACCTCATAAGGAATGTACCTCAAGAAGAAATGTCTCCACAAATCTGCCTGCAACTCAATAACTCTGGTAGACCAAGCCAAATCTAAAAAAGCACTGGTAGACCAAGCAGGATAGTCATTAATGACTGAAGCATGGATAAAGAAAAAATCACCAACCAATAAATTAACAGCTGCCATATCATAGAAGCTCAGTGATAAATCTCTAGATGAAATGTAGAAACCTTTATTACGCATTAAGGACAACTCTTGAATTTCTGATTCACCACAAGTGTCATCAATCAAATCTTCACCTCCACCAAGGAAATGATCATCATCACATGAAATTTCAGAACTAGTATCACTCAATTTATCCTCATCCTTATGTGGAAAAATTGTTACCTCATGATTTTGTGAAGGCATATAACTGATGTTGTAAAAATCTGAATTCTTGTGGTTGACTTCTTGCTGGTACTTAAGGCCTTCTTTAGCATAGTGCATCTCATTGGATAGGGAAAAGTGGAAATACTATGTTCACTTTCATTTTCACCAAGGGTATGGATCCCTTTTACAATTTGTAGGATCTCCTTGGTTTTGGAATTAAGACCATCTTCCTTGTGAATGGCTACCATAGAAATCTGATTTTCGGCTTGGTATAATGAGTAATGTGTCATACTCAGTTGAAGACAAAGCTCATCTACCTCCTCTTTTTCTTCTGCATATTTGATGACCATATCTCTATCTTTGAGCAATTTCAAATAATCTGATTTCATCTTTTAAGTGTGTGAAGGTATGCACTATTAATTCCACTCACTATTCCCTTTTCCTTTTCCTCAATTTGAACCTCCCACAGTTTCTTCAATGTTTTTGTGGGTATTATCAAAATGCACTAAGGCTGCAATAACCATATCATCCGAGACTTTCAGCTTATCCTCCAAATTATATGCTACAAATTCCTCATCTAGAAATAAAATTTCTGATTGATCATTCAAATCAGCCCCCGTAATGTCATCATCATGGTCTAGCTCATGTATGCAATTTTGGACAGCCCTTTGGTTGGAAGAAATTTCGTTTTCTGCTGCACTATTTTCAGAATTTTCCTCCATCTCAATATGCATGGCCTCATCTTCTATTATGTCATCATTTTCAAATGATTCATCATCATGGGAGGATTCATTTTCCTCCTTGTGAAGATCAAAATGCTTGTCAACAACAACCTCCAAATCACCAAATAAGAGACTTGTATATCCCTTACCATTAACCATAGCTGATTCCATCTCCTTGTAAGCTTGAGTATCATTATGTTGGAGCCACAATGTTGGATTCTTATCTTCTTCAACGTTGTTCTGAACATCTTGGGCTGACCCTTCTTCCTTGTTGTTCCCACACATGTGATCAAGTGACCAAGTATGCTGGCATGAGAAAATAAGCTGCTCTTTTCTCATTTGGTTCTTGCTCATTTTTGGAGATCCTGCAACCTGTATGCACATTGATATTAGCTCACTTTCAGTCGTGTGATCCTTGAACCTTTCAATCTTCTGCTCAATCAATTCCTTCGTAAGCTCATAAGCCATAAGTGAGATTTTATGTTCCACTCTCCAAATTGCTAGCAATTCTAATTGTAATTGTTTGCATACGTCATCATCCTCATCTAAGATCAAGGACATGATAGTTTTAATGCATGCTCTCACGTTGTTTGGATGATGCTTCCTGAATTCCCTTAAGAAACATTGAAACATTTGTAGAATCATTCTTTCGCAACTGAGATCCAACATGATAAAAAATCTGGCTTTTGCCATAAGTTCCAAGGTCTTAACCCACTTACCAAAGGTAGGGCTTTTGACATCATGAAATCCGCATAAGCTGTCCACAATTAGTTGTAGAATCTTCTTCAAGATGCTATCATTATAAGGTGCAACAGGAGCTGTTATTCTGATGATTTCACTGAGACAAGAAGCAACTGTTAGTCTCACACCTTCACACTGATGCTCCAATAACCTGTGCCGGACCAAAGCAACCATTGAGGGCTGTAAAGCCCAATTCAATAAACTCCAATCAGACTGGTCCACTTTGGATAAATATGAATCCAATTCTTCCAACCTTGAAAGAACATCATCCATAATTTTCAGACTCCAATTGCAATCCAATGATATACAACCCGTTCCCTATTTCTTCTTCTTTCTGTAAGTCTCTCAACTGTTCACCATTAAGTGTCTCATTAAATTCTTTGGAGAAAACATTGCTTTTCAAATTTTCCATTGTCTTCCTTTTTTGAATTTCAATACCCTTATACAATCTTTTCCTGTTTGCCACTTCAATTTTTCCCAATGTCCAAAGGTTATCATGCCATCATTTACTACTGTTCATAAGTTTCTTTGTTGTAACTGCTTCAGACTAGAAATACACAACTCCAGCAAAAAACCAACCATACAATCAATGTCCAGCCATGATCTGCATCAGACAATAAACTAAATCTTGAATCTTCAAATATCCACGGCAATACTGACAAGAGGATGACTTTCTTGCTGTTAAGACTTACTGCAGACCTGTAATATTCCCGTAGGAATGTTGTCCCAATTTCACCTTTACCTTTGGTAATTTTGTCAAACAATTCGCATTCAATCATTGAATCAGAACATTGTCATGCTAGCCTACAAACCTCTGCTCGTTGTTAGCTGTTTTGATAATTTTGATTGAAAGTTGTCGTTCAGTTTTCACTATTGACAGCAGATTTAAGACGGGCTGTTTTATTGCTTGGAAAGTTGATTAAGAACACTTGCAGCTGGAAATTCCTTGCACCCAACAATGATAATCTGCAGGAAATAGAATACAGATAAGACCAATCCTTCAAAATGAGTAAGCCAAGCTGAGTAGGTCAACTCCAGGCAATACACAGTAGCAAAATCTCCTCTGAATCATCAATTCCAGCAACACAATACTTTCCACGGCAAATCCATACACTCAGCAAATGCTTTCACGGTGATTCCAATTGAACCCAAACACCAAACATGTCCAGCAGACTTATCTGGACTCTTATTTAAATTTGAACATGGATGAATTGATAGGAAATTCCTTGATATTATGCCCAATGGAGAACACCAAGACTCATGTCATAGAGAAAATAAAACTCACAACACCTCTATTCATAATCTGCGCTTGATCTGATCAATATGTGTCCAGGCTTAACTTATGCTCTAGTCTGAAACTCAGTTACCAACAAGTAGTTCTCAAATACCCACTACCTTTTCACGGAAATAGGCATCAACGAAATCACAAACAGTGTCACTTCACAGGAAGACTCAAATCAGTTTCTATAATGTGTTACCACAACAGTCTAATGGTCTTTTCCAAGCTCTGTGTTGAGGGATAGTTATTCATACTACTTCCCAGACACGGTGTTCACAAGAAAGGTGATCTCGAACCATCATGATATCTTTGTTCATATATGGCACTACATACGTAACCCATGTAGTTTTCTAGCTTCAGAACAAATTGCAACCTGGAAATTTCACGCATTAATTCCCACAAATGCACAACAATGATGAGCTCATTATCTGGAACTTAAATATTCCACGCATTAATAAATTGGGCCCACACTAATTTCTCGGAATTAAATATTCCTTTGCTTTATGCCACGCTAAATCTACACGGATTTAAGAAGAAAATTACGAGTTCATCCTTAACTTGCAGCCGCAAAGAAAATAACTCGACAAGAAGTAACTTAACCAATAAAATATTTCATTACCCAACTTAATCTCCGCCATATTTGGTCAAAACAAACCAAATGTATATTGAGCTCAACAATAACGAACCTTTCCTTAATAACATATAGTATTCAGAATATAAACTCTACGTAAAGCTTCCACTAAAATGTATAAATATTCTGAATACAATAAATTCTTATTTTCCCAATAAAATGTTTCAAAACTAATATCTTAAGTTCTGTTACTCATGAAATCTCACAAGCTGGCAGGAAAACCAGCTCTAATACCACTGAAATATCTCAATGGATATATCCCAATGGATATTTTTCCTCAAATTCCTCAAAAAGTTCTCAGAAATTTAAACAGATAATTACATGCAATATATTTCAGATTAACCAGCAAAATACCAGAGTAAATGTCCAGATGTAAATAATCTCAGGAATATTATTGCATTTCAATCTTCAGTAGTACAGTAACAAGATCCAATCATAAACACAGAAAACTACAGTCAGATTGGATAATAGGAAATAAAGATTTAAGCACAAGTGAGATACCCGTGTGATATCTCCAGCAGACAATAGGTTTCCATCCACTACCTCCAAGCTCGAGGGTTTCCGTCCTCAAACTGGCTGAAAGTTGAAGCTTCCAAAATTTCTCCAAGAGAATTCAGTAATCAAAACATAATCCAAGCATGCTGAAATGAGCTCCTCTTTCTTCTTTTAAGCACTACCTGGTAACTCTTCACATTCCCCCTTTCTGTCTTTTCGCTTTCTTCCTCTTTTGTCACCTTTAAATCCTCTTTTAATATTAAAAATGACATTTAGCAATTTGCATTAAGCTCCAATAAAGTCACTTTTAATATTTTATGAAGTTGGCTATTAAGTTTTCTAATGTCCCAAAAAAGGGACATTACAGATTTCCATACATGTTTCAGACAATCTCTTGTTTCACCTTGAGTCTTTGGTTCTTGGACTACCTAAGATTTCAATTTCATGCACAAATGGTGTTTGTCAAGGTTCTGTACTTAGTAAGCACCACCAGGATCCATTTCCTTCAAGTAGAGTCACCAAGGCTAAGGCACCTCTTGAGTTAGTTCATACTAACCTCATGTCCTTTCTAACTCCTTTTTTGGGGGCCAATTATGTGCTCACATTCATTGATGACTTCTTCAGGCGTACATGGTTGTACTTCCTTAAGTACAAGAATGATGTCTTTGATACCTTTAGGCTGTACAAGGCATTTGGAGAAGCAGATTGGTCTTTCTCTTAGGAGAATACGCACAAATACCTCTCAATCTTTTCACAACTTCAGTGTTGAGCATGGCATTCTTCATCAACTTACAATTCCCCATTCCCCTCAGCAGAATGGTGTTGTCGAAAGGAAGAATAGGACACTTCGAGAGATGTGTTATGCCCTGCATCCCCGTCCCTACATTTTGTGTGCAAAATGTTGGGTCCCCCTTTTTGTTTTCTGCTTTTGGCTCTTGCCTTGTCTTTTGCCTTTGTTTCTTTGTTTTCCTTCTCCGGGTTTTCTTTCCCGCGGTGTTGGTTTTGCTTTGTGTTTTTGTCCCTCGTGTCTCCGGGACCCGGTCCCGGAGTTGGTTGTTTCTTTTCCAGGAGCCAGACCCCGGACTCTGGGATTCTCTGCCACGATGTCTTCTTTTCATAAGAGGGTATGGTCACACGGAATCCCCGGGCCCGGAGTCCGGAGGTCTGCTTGTTCCGGAGTTTGCGGAAGAAAAGGTAACTTGCTTTTCACCTCGGGTATAAATAGGAATCACCTGTCATTTTCACAGTTACCGCAATTAAAACACTTAAGCGATTTCAGAGCGATTTGAGTGCAAGAATTGAGTGCATGCTTCCCTGAGCTTAGTGAGTAACAAAAAGTTGATCTTCAGTGCTGGTTGGCGATCATTCGAAGGTGGAAGCTGTTGCAGAGCGTCCTAGGTACCTTTCCTTCCTTGCCCTTCTTCGGAGTCTAGGTTGGTGTTCTTGGTTCTTCTTCCGTTTTTCTGCTTTTTTCTTTGTTTTGTTTTGTTTGCGTTTCTGCTCTGTTTTGTTTCCGTTTTGTGTCTTTTTCATCTGGTTCGCCACCCGTTGGTGGGTTGGCTCTGCCCGAGGGTTGTCCGCCCTCTGTGCAGGTGTAGGATAGTGTAAATAATGTATGTTTGTACATTTTCGGCTTTGTGTTTTATCTGCTCTATGTCTGTTGTTGATATGTATATTAGTGTATTTAATGTATATCCTTCCATTTCCGTGTATATACCTTTCGGCCCCGCTGTAAATTAGGTGTATATTTTGTGTGTATTTATCCGGTCTCGCGTCGAGCTCGCCGTGCTCTGTCTGCATTTCACCCATGTTTGCGAGCTCGTTCCAGGCAGAATACTACCTGGTCGAAACTCAGCTCTCGGTTGGTTTCAACCAGTCAATTTTCTCTCTCCTCCGTCAGCCAACCTTAATGCTTCATTCATGTCCCACGTATGCATTTATGACTATCCAAGTGGCCTCCGCTTTTCGCGCGTTCGGATAGTTGGCTCCGCCACCGACGCCATAACTCCCATTTATTGCATAGCCACGTGATGTCCACGTGGGCCTGACGGCTCACTTTTCGCTCACATCTTCCAACGGTTAGTTTTCCGGACCCCGGGTCTTTTGTCTTCACTAGCGCCATCTCACTTTCGTCAAGTATGCTGAAACCCTTGGGCCCGGATAGTGGTTAAACTTTCTAAGTTTGCATTATGCATATCTTTCGGGATTTTTAACCCAAACTAATTTTTCAAGAAAAGGACGTGCCTCGGTGGTAAGATCTCCGCATCCCGGAATATTATTTATCTACAAATTCTAACGGTCGCCTTGCCTTGCAGGTTTTCAAAACAACAAACTTTCACCATGTCTGAGGCTTCCGCATCTTCACCACCCGGAAGTCTGGAACTTCCTTCCACGGCAATCACCAGAGCAGCCGTCAGATCCAAGATGGAGAGGGCCTTAGAAAAATTGCCTCTCAGCATGAAGTACCTAAAGGACAATACCGTCATGGGATCAAAGATTGAGTCCTAGGTTCAATTAATTACCGACACCAACGTCGAAATGTGGCCCGAGATGCAGGCCCTAGTAAAGATAATGTTCATTCAGCGACAGTCTGGAGATCCGTTGGCAATCAACGTCGGGGATTCCGGGATTCTAAAGGCCGCTTGTTTCCCATGCTCGGTGCAGGCCCCGAAGCTTATTCTTACTCTTGTGGCACATTACAACTCTTCCGTCCAGGCCGTCATGCTCGCAGCCCCGGTCCCGACCGGATATCCCACCCCCATGGTGTCTCTCGACGCCGCCACTTTTCGGGTAGGTTTGGGGATTCCTCAGTTTGACAACCCAACTGTCGTTACCAGAGCTGATGCCTTAGCTCAATTTCAGCAACTGGAGGTCGCAGCCCGGCAATACATGAACAACCATTGGTTCAAGAGTCCGAAGAGGGACCCCAAGAAAATGAAACTAAAGATCCCCCGGTCTGAATTTAAAGAAAGTATCCAGATGGGGATGATAGCACTATGTCGGATCTTCGGGCAACCCCATGCCCGAGAATTCATAGGGTGGATGTACTACTTTTTGCTCGGCATCACCACCGGCAGGGAGTACTTCGATTGGGCCGCCATTATTTCCAATCATGTAGATTCTCAGTTCCTTAAGGTGGCCCAAAAGCGCAAATTCTACATGACCTCTTATGTTCTTTGGGCCTTAGCGCAACAACGACCCGCCACCAACGGGCTGCTCACATCAAGTGTACTTGGGGTCGGCCCAGGTCAGAATGCTCCCTGGGATTATTTCCCACAAATTCAATGGGAGCCTAGTTTCCCCAGTTTCTGTCGGGTGAACGACGTCTTCATCTACTACAACCTGCTCACGCCTACCCGGGATGCAGGGTACCACCTTTCCAAGGAGGCGATGGATCTAGTCAGAAGTTATGGCCATTATTACATCCAATTCCAACAGCATACCTACATAAGGTTAACCGACTTCTCCGGGAAGCCTTACTTGTTACCCAAACATTGTGGGAACAAGATAATTCTCTTAGAATATTGTAGGCAAATATTGGAGCTACACGCCTTGTACGCTTTGAAGAAGGTGACGAATGTTCCATTCCCAATCACTTGTGGGAATTACTCGTGCAGTCTGGCTGCAGCCAAGGAGGCAGACAGCGAGCTCAAGAGCCTAAACTTAGCGGAATTTTATCTAGCGCAGAAGAACTTTGATCCGCTTGGCAAAATTGCATTGGCACTTCCCCGGGCATCAGAGCCCCACCAATATCACATGGAGGACTTCTGGGAAGATTGTCAGGACGACGTCGAAGTCCGGAGCCGGCATTACGTCCGGATGACTATGGGGATGATGGAAAGGTTGAAGCTCCGGAAATTTCCATATGACTTCTCAGACGCCGAACCCACAATAGATCCCCAGTACAAGGCAAAGGGGATTGACAAGCTGGCCCTCCCACCAATAGAATGGAATGCCCTGGAGGGGCCTACCATCGAAGACATCACTCGCAACGTGGTCGAGCGCAGCCACGAATACTTTAAGAGAGTATGCCCCGGGAGTACCCGCAGAGCTGGCCCGACGGTACAAAGGCTGACTTCCGGGGCCGGAACTTCTTCACAGGGAGAAGATAGAGGAAAGAGAATAATGGGAACTCCAACCCTGCAGGAGACCCCCATAAAGGAGCAACTGAAACAATCGCTGGCGGCCTCCCAACAAATGAAGGATAAAATAATCACACGGTTGGCCACTCCGGTGCTCATGACCGGACCTATCCGTCCTCCCTCTTCCCCTTCACTAGCAGCATTAATGGTCAAAGCAACAGGGATGGATCCGGAAGAGGAGCGGGCAGCCCTAAGCGATGCGGGGCCTCCTTTGGTTACCAGGCGGAAGAAAAGGCTTAATCCAAAACCAAAGGCAGAACCGAAGCTTGGGATGCCGCAAATCCCACATGTAGAAATCGTTTCTTCCGACTCCCTGGAGCCGGAGAAAGGACCAGAGCATGCCCACGTCCCTGCAGATCTTCACCCTCAAGAAGAATTTAATGATGTATTCAGAACTGACGAGTTTGGAAATTTGCAGGGAGACATCGTACATCCGGGGGCAGAAATCCCAGAGCAGGAGGAAGCTCCAGAACAAGAACCTGCGCAGGAGCAGGAGGAACAAATAGAAGAAGAAATAGGAGCGGAGCAAGAGATGGCCTCCGAAGTCCCGGAAATACAGGACATGGGAGTATCAGGCCAACAGAAGCAAAGTGAACAAATGGCATCGGTTGGGGAAACCGGACCCACAAGAACAACCATGACTCCAACCACCGTGTTCCAAACGCCGCTCCCGAAGGTAACATTTGGGGAGGTAATCACTGCGGCCCAAACGTTGAATCTTGGCCCGTTGCCTCCCCCACTACCAGAAGATGTACCGATAGAGGAAGACACCCCAGCAACAGAGGATGAGGAAGAACAACAACAGGAAGGAGAAAACCCCAGGGGAACCGATGAGGACCCAAATATTGCTGAAGATATAGGCGGGGCAAAGGACAGAAATCACTGGAGCAGATGTTGTCGGTGAGACAGAAGATACAGGGAAAGAGCCAAACAAGGCTCATACTATTGAGGAGGCACAACAGGATATCGGGGAGAAGTCATAGGAGCAAATTTTGGCTGCAAAGTCACCCCGGCCGCCACAGTGGTTGGTGGAATCTCGACAGAGAAAGGCCCCATCAACACCCAGAGCCCATCTTTCTTTGGCGGAGATGATGGCTCGGGCACAGAACCCGCCTAAAGTTAAGAAAGCTTGGACGGTTCACACTCTTCGAACCGAGCCGGGCGGAGAAACAGTCGCAGTAATCACGACACCTTCCCCAGATGCAGACGAAGCAACGGCTGAGGCCGGAGATTATAATGACACAGAGGTGTCACTGGGGAAGAGAGGAAAACATGGTGAATTGGACCTGTTGAAAGAAGCAGCCAAGGCAATGGAGGCTCGTTACGAGAAAGAGGCTCAAAAGTTCAAGGCAGAAAGGGAGAAAAATGCAAACCTCATGTGATTGCTGACTGAGCTGGCCGAACCCATTAGCGTTATTCCTCCGTTGGCCTCTACGTCGGATGTACCGCTTCTGCAAAGTGATATAGACTCATTACGGACGATGAAGAAGAAGGCCCAAGCGGTTGATGAATGGGTTGCCTTACAATTGGGAAACGTCCGGCGTTTCCTGGTGTCCACACTCCCGGATTTATATGTGGCCCGCCACGTTTTACACCAAACCGAAACCACCGTCGCCATATGGGAGGGGGACATCGAGAATTATGAGGCATGGAAGGTTGAGTTAGAAGAACTCATCGGCCTCGGAGAAGAGATTGTCTCTGAGTCCAAAATTTTAGGGGAAGAATCATTTGATTTTGTGAGGACCCAGCACTCCAGGCTTGACCTCACATTGGGGGTAATCAAGCAACTGGTGGGGCCTCTGCGGGATAAGGTCAACGCAGTCCAATATTCTTTCAATTTATACAAGTCTTTTGTTTTGAAGGTCTCCGGAGCTGATCTGTTTTAGCATCGACACATGCACGCCGGAGGAATATGTTTTGGGGAAGTTTGATGAATTAATGGAATCAAGGTATCAATCCCCAGAGGGGATAGACGGAGACAAAACGACGCGAATAACTCGCATGGTGCTCAGTGGCCACGATGCAGCAAAGATGACCGATGAATTTAAAGGAAATGTTCCGGACCTGGGGGAACAGATTGAGGTGGCCAAATACCGGCGGGCTGGCCTTAAAGACGTCGATGAAGATGGAATTTCCCGTCTCCTCCAAACCTTCAATGACAGCAAACAATAAAGATTCTCCGGGGGCCGGAGAAAACCTAAGTGTTTTGTATTCTTTATTCCTTCGGAACACAAGTTCCCGGATCCCGGAATTCCGGATCCCGCAATTTTTTTGTATTCTTTCAGTGACCCGTGTCCCGGTCCCCAAGGCCGACCGGTCATTTTCAAAGCAGTTAATAAAGGTTGCCAGAGGTGGGTAACAGTTAATAAAGGTTGTCAAAGGTTGTCAGAAGGTAGATGGCTACATCAAGGCACGTCGGATTGGAAAGAGGTTTCCTGACAGATGATCTTCCCAAGGTGCCGCTTCAACGTTACACCTGGCACATCGGAGACAGGGCGCCACTTTTCCCATTTATGAGGCATGTAGCCTCGATCCCCGGGGGATCGTATTTCTTCTTTCTCCTTCTCGGCTCTCTTCTCAAGGCCGATTCTTCTATTCTACCTCTCGTCTTATTCTTCTGACATGACAGGCCTATTCTGTCTCTAGGTCTTTTGTAGAGTGGTGCAGGTAGTATTGGCCACCGGATAATGTATTTTAGCGTACAGTGTAACATAAGTTAGGGTTAGAGTTAGATGTGTATGTGTATGTGTATAAATAATAAGTCCGACCTCATTCCAAGGGTCGGCGAAATTGATGATTTTGCAGTCCACAGTTAATAGCAATCTGGTTTTCTCGGTTCTTAGTTGCAGAGCTCAATGCTCCATAGTTCTTAAGCTTTCAGTAGTTAGATGCTCCCCTGGAGCCACCATTGTACCACGCACCAGTGCTTGTTGGAAGAAATGTTAATGAAGAAGCATGGAATTCTCTCAATGATGTTGTTGGCATTCTGTCTTCCGGGTTAACGGTATTTTATGCTTTATGATTCTTCATGTCCTTTGCTCTAATACTTAAAAGTAGATTAACGACCTCCTTTCCTTTGCTACTGATGAAATATGAACTGATGGTTGCATGTTTCTTCGGTATTTAGTGTAGTGTGTTAGAGCATTGTTGATGTCTTGAATGTTTAGCATAACTATAGGAAGATGAAATATTTCTAACTCTGCAGTATCTTTTTCAGTTTATTTGTTAAGCGAATGCGCGCTTGCAGGAACCCCCCCACTTATTTGAATCCCCGGAGATAACGAGTTGAAGATAACCAGCTATCCCCCTCGAAAACAGTCACATCTCCCAACCGAGCCACGCACTGTCGAGACCCGACTCTCACGTGCTTGGAGGCCCGGGGAATCTCATTTCCCCGGACAACCTTTACAGGCGAAGTTGGCCGGTACCCTGGTACCCAGTGACAACTTACCTCTACTGGCGGACCCGGTCACAAGAGTCCCGTCAACAAGATGGCTACTTGCATAATTCAGTCTTGAGATATGGATGATGCATTTTGGGTTGAGGATGTGAATTGTGCAAACTACATTTAGAATTGGATGCCTCAAGGCATTTTGATTGAATTACTCTCGAGGACACTTGGTCCCATGCCAAGCTTAATGTATCTTCGTTCAAAATTTTTGGGAGTGAGGCTTGACATTTCATTCCAGATGGACAGTGGAAAATCATGGAGAAGAAGAGCCAACCACTCATCTTTCTTGGCTATTGTGAGGATGTTAAGGCATACGGGTTGTTTGATCCAATTAGCAGAGATGTCTTGTTTCACAAGGATGTTCTGTTTGATAAGCGTTATCCTCCTGAGGCTTCATCCTCACATACTTCCCCACCACTCACTACTCCTTCATCGCTTGAGGAATCATTTCCTTGCGAGGATAAGGATGTTGTTCCAATTCAACCTTCAACACCTCCACCTCCACTTCCTAAGTGGTTCTGCAGTCCTATTGATGTAGCTAGAGATTGGACATGTGATCCTATAGATGGTCATCGTAAACATACACAAGTTTCTAGGGCAACTTTGTGAGTCAAGTCATTTCGACTAATCCTTAAAAGTTTTTTGATGCAGCAGGCATTCCACAATGGGATAAGGATATGGATGAGGAGTATTCTTCTTTGATAAAGAATCACACTTGGGATCTTGCTCCTTTTCCTAAGGGAAGAAAGTCGGTGGTGCAGCCACAGGAAGAGGGACCTCCAAGAGATCAGTCCAACCGTGCAGCAAGAGTCATACAACGAAAACAACACATCAAGAAAAAACAGGAGGCTAAGAGAATGCAAGATCCAATGTTTGCATTAACACAGATTCATGAAATTACATAGAATTGGCTAGCAACATGCAAGCTTACATTCCAAGCATACATGCTTGATTACATAAAGAAATATGAACTATTCTTCATTACTAACCTTCGTGAAGTTCATCTAACTATTGCCCCCCTAAAGAAACAATTACAACAAATATATAGACTATCACAATACAACCAAGTCGGCCAAGATCGATCACATCCCCCAACATGGGAAAACATAATGTGCAAATAGGTCAAGACCCAAATCATGAAGCGCTCCTCCAAAAAGATGTTAAATGTAGTGTGTACGAAGAGGGAGGTCGGCCACAAGCCCACGATCATCGAATGATAAGCCAAGAGGGTTCGCAAACCAAGGAAAAGGTTCGTGAGATCGAAAAATTCCATCAAGCCATGAAACGTGAAGAACAAATAGGTCCAAACCAAAATCCAAGAGATCTCCATTCAGAAAGAACGGATTGAGGTGAGGACCCAGATGAAGGTTCAACACGATGCTAAGAACATGCCACGAGGTTTGCGACAGGAAATATGCCAACTCGGAGGTACGTGACAGCAAACACAGAAAACAGGAACAACTGAAAAGAAATATTTTTGGTTGATGCAAGATTGCCAAGAACCCAAGACGCTCCTACATCAGACACCCAAGGTTAATGAAAAGTGAGCCTCTCACTTTGATGGGGCCACAGGAAAACCACAAAGATCTACCTCGGCCTGAGAAATCCAAGAAGAATCTTCAATTGGTTTGTTCTTCCATTTCACAAGATACTTAAAGTATTGTTTGCCTCTAGTGCTTCTACTAGCTCTGTGATCCAAAATATCCTCAATCTCATCCAATTGCTTCTTAGGAAACTGCTTCTCCAACTCTGATCCACTGTCATCACTGAATTATGCCTCATGATATTCATATAGATCTGCAATATTGAATATAGGTGATAGATCCATATTCTCTTGCAACTCAACTTCATATGCATTACCTGAATCAAATTTCCTCAAGATCTTACAAGGTCCAAACTTCCTCATCTTCAGTTTATTGTATGTCCCAACTGGAAATCTTCCCTTCTTCACATATACCAACACTTCATCTCCAACTTGAAATTCCTTATGTCTTCTTTTCTCATCTACCTTCTCTTTATACTTTTGGTTCATGCCTTCCAAATGTTGCTTAAACCTAAACATGTAAAGTCTTCAAGTGTTCTGCAAATTCTTTTGCTTCTGCACTTCTCTTGCCTTCATGGCTAATATCCCTCAATTCAGATACTGCTATAGGATTCATGCATGTAACAATCTCAAATGGTGTTCTCCATGTACTCCTATTTACTGAATGATTGTATGCAAACTCTGCTTGTGCCAGTATCAAATCCCAATTTTCGGTCTTCTCTCCAACCAAACATCTCAGTAAATTTTCCAAACTCCTATTCACTACCTCTGTTTGTCCATCTGTTTGTGGGTGAAATGTCGAACTAAACTTCATATCTGTTTTTAGCTTCTTCCAAAGTTTCTTCCAAAAGTAACCAAGAAACCTAGTATCTCTGTCGGAAGCAATGCTTCTAGGTAATCCATGCAATCTCACAATCTCTCTGAAGAATAAATCTGCTACATAAATTGCATCTGATGTCTTCTTACAAGGTATGAAATGAGCCAACTTAGAGAATTTATCCACAACCACAAATATTGAATCATTACCTCTTTGTGTCTTCGGCAACCCAAGTATGAAATCCATGCTAATGTCTTCCCAAGGTCTCTCTAGTACTATAAATGGTTTATACAATCCCACATTCTAACTACTTTTGCAACTTGACAAACTCTGCAACTATGAACAAATTTCCTTACATCCTTATGAATCTGAGGTCAAAAATAATTCTCACTTACGATAGCCACTGTCTTGTCAATACCAAAATGTCTTGCTAATCCTCCACAATGCTTCTCCTTCATCAAATTGTCTCTCATGGAACTTTTAGGTACACACAATTGATTTCCTCTTAATAGCATATCCTCCTGAATGAAATAATCCAACCACTTACTTTTGTCCACCACAACAGGTGCTTTACATGCTTTCCAAGGTTTGGCAAAATCAGGATCATCTTCATACAAAGCCTTCAGTTCATCAAATCCTAACACCTCAATTCTCATCTCAGTCAACAAATTCCTTCTCCTACTCAAGGCATCGTCAACCTTATTTGACTTCCCACTTCTATGTTTCAAAACAAAAGTATAACTCTGCAAGAACTCAACCCATCTTCATAAGTCTCTGATCCAACTTACTTTGATTGTTCAAATATTGCAATGCTTAATGATCGGTATATACAATACAAACTCCTTAGGCAATAGGTAATGTCTCCATTCTTCAAGGGTTGAATTTTGGCATAGAACTCCAGATCATACATTGAATATCTTTTCCTTGCATCATTCAACTTCTCACTGAAATAAGCAATAGGTCTTCCTTCTTGACTCAATACTGCTCCAATTGCATTCCCACTAGCATCACAATCAACTTGAAATACTTTACTCAAATCAGGTAGAGCTAAAACAGGTTATTCAGTCACTTTTTGTTTTAACAACTCAAAACTCCTATTTGCTCCATGTGTCCACTTGAAATCCTTCCTATCTCCCTTCATTGTCTCAGTCATAGGACTACAAACTAAACTGAAATTCTTAATGAACTTTCGGTAGAAACTAGCCAATCCATGAAGTGATCTCACCTCTCCAATGCTTTCAAGTGTAGGTCATTCAACAATTGCTCTCACTTTCTCAGGATCCATCTTCAATCCTTTAGTTGATATCACAAAACCCAAGTATACCAGTTCTGCCTTCATGAAACTACACTTCTTGATATTTATCAGCAACTTCTCTTCTCTTAACCTCAGCAAAACTTGTCTCAAATGCAACAAATGTTCCTCTTTTATCTTATTGAAAATCAGATTGTCATCCAAATACACAATAACAAACTTACCCAAGAATTTCTTCAATACCTCATTCATCAACCTCATGAAAGTACTCGGTGCATTAGTCAGTCCAAAAGGCATCACCAACCATTAATATAATCCTTCATTTGTCTTGAATGCAGTCTTCCATTCATCACCTTCTCTGATTTTGATCTGATGATAACCACTCTTCAAATCAATATTGGTAAAATATTTGGCTCCACTCAAACAATCCATTATGTCATCCATCATAGGCAAAGGAAATCAGCACTTCACTGTGATCTTGTTTATTGCTCTTGAATCAGTACACATTCTCCATTGTCCATCCTTCTTAGGTGCTAACACTGTTGGTACTGCACAAGGACTCAAACTTTCTCTAATCAAACCCTTCTTTAACAACTCTTGCACTTGTCTATTCAACTCTTCATTCTCTATTGGTGTCATTCGGTGTGCTTCTTTATTAGGCAAACTAGCTCCAGGAATCAAATCCATGCAATGACTGATACTTCTCACAGGAGGCAACCCATCAAGTGCATTTTTGGAGATGATATCCATATACTCTGTCAGCAATCCCCTTATCTCCTCTGGATGCTCTTCTTCTGGTACCAAATCTGTAGTCTTCTTAGAAACTAAAGGAAAACACACATTCTCATGCTTCATCCCATCCAAGAATTTTCTTCCATCTACCAAACATATTCTAGCACTAGTACATACTTCACACTTAAGAGGTTCTTCCAAAAGTAACAAATTTTGCTTCATACCATTAGCCACAATAGTATACACATTTCTCCTACCATCATGCATAGCTTGTCTATCATACTGCCAAGGTCTACCCAACAAGATATGACACACATCCATAGGCATAATATCACACAATTTCATCATGATATTTCCCAATCTTCAATTTAACCAAACATTGTTCACTTACCAACACTTATCTATATTCATGATATTTCCCAATCTTGAATCCATGCTATCTAGTAGGGCTTCGGATACTTCAATCTCTGCAACTTCATCTTGCTCACCATCTCTTTGAAGGCTAGGTTATCAAAACTACCACTGTCAATGATAACTTAACAAGCTTTCCCTTCCACTTTGCATCTTGTCCGGAACAAATTCTTCCTCTACAAGGGCTCCTTTTCCATCTCACCGTGATAGAGTTCTTCTCATTATCAGGGCTTCTCCCTTTTCTCCTTGATTATTGTTAACCGATTCAATAGATTCCTCTTCCTCGGCAAAGGTTGTTCTTCTGCTACTCTCTGCTTTCCTATCAGAATTTCCTTGTTTGCATTTGAAGGCTCGGTGTCCTTCCCCTCCACACTTAAAGCAAGTACCTCTAAACACTCTCTTGTCATCTCTCCTATAACCTTCATTTCAAGAGCCACCTTGTCCTCCATTTCGGTATGAACTTTTATCATCTCTTCTGTAAGAGCCATCATCTTTGTCTTCTGTCTTGCCTTTGTTTCGATCCACAAAAGATCTGCCACCTCTTCCTCTCTGGAATTTTCCTCCTCTTCCTCTTTGTCTTTTGTTCAACTTTTCCTCAACTTTAAGGACACGTAGGTATGCTTCTTCCACACTCAACAACTTAATCAAACTAATCTCATCCGGTATAGACATTCTCAAACCATTTAGGTATCTAGCAACTTGTTCCACTTCATCCTCAGTATGTCCGGATCTAATGTTCAACTTGTAGAACTCTTTTGTATACTCCTTCCCACTTAATTCCTTATGATTCAAATTCCACAACTTTTAGAACAGATTTACCTGATAATCTAGAGGCAAAATTTTGGCTTTCAACTTATTCATCATTCTATCCCAAGATTTGATTTTCTCCTTTCCTCTCCTTTGTCTATCGGTCTGCAAGTGTTTCCACCATAGTGATGCATGTCCTTTCAATTTTGTGCAAGCATACTTCACCTTCTTATCTTCTTTAGTGCCTTCAAATTCAAAGTACTCCATCTCTGTGATCAAATCAATCAATTCATCTGAATCCAATCTACCATTGTAATCTTTTGGATTAAAATGAGGTTTACTTCCAACACTGGTTAGGGCCCTAATGAACCTTTCATCCCCTTGATTAAGTTCTGGTTAATCTTCATTACCAGGTGTAGCATTCTATGCTTCTCCTCCATCATCACTTTCATCTTCTATATGTCAACCTCTTCTCTGGGTCGTTTCAACAGCATCTAGTCGAGCAACAATCTGCCTTAACATATCCAACACAACAGGATCAGCATCTCTCCTTCCATCCTTGGCATTTCCTCTGCGAACCATCTTTGCGCAAGTCCTCTGCAATTGCAGGTTAGATCCTCTCTTTGCCACCCCACAACAAACACTTCTAAGGCTTCGCAACCTCAGGAACAAAGATTCACCACCATAGGAACGAAAACTTGCTCTGATATCACCTAGTGCAGCCACAGTAAGAGGGACCTCCAAGAGATTAGTCCAACCGTGCAGCAAGAGTCACACAATAGAAACAACAAGAGGTTGAGAGAATGCAAGATCTAACATTCGCATTAACACAGATTCATAAAATTACATAGAATTGGCCAGCTACATACAGGCCTACATTCCAGGCATACAGGTCTGATTACATAAAGAAATCTGAACTTTTCTTCATTGCTAACCTTCGTGAGGTTCATCTAACTACTGCCCACCTAAAGAAACAATTACAACATATAAACAATCACAATACAACCAAGTCGGCCAAGATCGATCACATTCCCCAACATGGGAAAACATAACGTGCAAATAGGTTAGGACCCAAATCATGAAGCGCTCCTCCAAAAAGATGTTAAATTTAGTGTGCACGAAGAGGGAGGTCGGTCACGAGCCCACGATCATCGAATGATAAGCCAAGAGGGTTCGCAAACCAAGGAAAAGGTTCGCGAGATCCAAAAATTCCATTAAGTCATGAAACGTGAAGAACAAATAGGTCCAGGCCAAAATCCAAGAGATCTCCATCCAAAAAGAATAGATCGAGGTGCGAACCCAAATGAAGGTTCAACACGATGCTAAGAACATGCCACGAGGTTCACGATAGGAAATATGCCAACTCGAAGGTACGTAACAACAAACACAAAAAACAGGAACAACTGAAAAAAAAAATAGTTGATGCAAGATTGCCAAGAACCCAAGATGCTCTTGCATCAGTTGATGTGATGCAAGTGGGTGTATTGTACCAAGTATGTTGCAGATGGTTGTATTGACAAGTATAAGGCCCAAGTTGTTGCTAAGGGGTTTTCACAAGTTGAGGGCATTGATTATTCTGAGACTTTTGCCCCTGTTGCCAAGATGGATTCCATTCGCCTTGTACTTGCTCTTGCACCTTCTCAAGAATGGTCAATATTTCAAATGGATGTAAAGAGTACTTTTCTACATAGAGATCTTCATGAGATCTATATGGAGTGGCCTCAAGGCTTTGTCCAAGACTCCACACTTGTTTGCAAACTTCAGCATTCATTATACAGTCTCAAACAAGCCCCTAGGGCTTAATATAAGATGGACACTTTTCTGCTCTCTTCCACTTTCACATGTTACCATTCTAATCTCACAATCTACACTCAGCGACAGGATGGAGATCTTTTGATATTGGTTTTGTATGTGGATGATTTGATCCTTACAAAAAGCTCTTTCTCCATTATTTAGAGTGTCAAGTGAGCATTGATGAAGAAGTTTGGTATGACAGATCTTGGACTTCTACACTATTTCCTTGGACTTAAAGTGGTTGTCTTGCGAATGGATTTCCATTTGTTAGCAGAAGTATGCTATTGACATGCTTCATAGGTTTAACATGCTTGATTCCACGCCTGTCACCACACCTTTCTAGTCAAGTGTTATTGTGTCTAGCAGTTGTTCCTCTCCGACAATCGATCTTACATTGTGATGCAAGAGCATCTTGGGTTCTTTGGCAATCTTGCATCAACCAAAAATATATCTTTTTTTCAGTTGTTCCTATTTGCATGTCTCTGTATTTTCAGTGGCGTTCCTTCAATTTGGCTTATCTTCAGTTGCATGTTCTTCACGTTGTGTTTGATCATCGTCTGGGTTCGCACCTTGATCTGTTTCTTCTGGATGGAGATTTCTTGGATTTTCGCCCAGACCTATTTGTTCTTCATGTTTCTCAACCTGATGGAGTTTTCCGATCTCGCGAACCTTTTCCTTGGAATGTGAACCTTCTTGGCATTTCATTCGATGTTCGTGGGATTGTGGCTGACTCATCTTTTGGATCGTACGTCATGTCTCATCTTTTTGAGGGAGATCCTTACGATTTGGGTCTTGACCTATATTTGGTTTTACATTTTCCTACCTTGGGGAATGTGATCGATCTTGGGCGACTTGTTTGCGGTGTGAATGTCTATATATTGATGTATTAGATCTCTAGTTGGGAATTCTTAGATAGATAACCTCTGGAAGATTAGCATTGTAGATATTCTCAAAGTTCAATCTGCAATCAGGCATGTATGCCTGGAATGTAAGACTGCATGTTGCAGATCCATTGTAATTGATTTTCTGATAATGCGAAGGTTGATCTTGCATATCCCGCATTTGTTCTTTGGTGTTTCTGTTGTGTCTCTTGCTGCAAGGATTGGAATGATCTCTTTGAGTTTCCTCCGTCCTTGGCTGCACCAAGTGGTATCAGAGCAAGTTTTCGATTCGGTTGAGGCAGATCGTAGTTCCTAAGTTTGCAAAGCCTTGAAGTGATTTGTTGTGGGGTAGCAGAGTGAGTATATGGCCCACAATTGCAGAGGACTTGCGTGAGGTGGCTCGAAGAGGAAATACTAGAGGTGGAAGGAGAGAAGCAGATCAAGTTGTGTTGGATATGTTGAGACAAATTGTTGCTAGATTAGAAGTTGTTGAAACGGCCCAAAGAAGAGGTTGACATATTGAAGATGTGAGTGATGTCGAGGAAGAAACAAATGAAGAAATAGTTGAAGGTGGCGAAGCGCAACCTGAACCTGAACTTCAACAAGGAGATGATAGGTTTATAAAAGCCCTAACTAGGGTTAATGCAAGACCACATTTCAATCCACTTGATTATAATGGCAAGTTGGATTCAGATGAATTGTTTGATTGGATCACAGAGATGGAGAAATACTTTGATTATAAGGGTATTAATGATGATAAAAAGGTAAAGTATGCTTGCACAAAATTGAGAGGATGTGCTTCTTTATGGTGGGAACATTTGCAGACTGATAGACATAGGAGAGGCAAGAAAAAGATCAAATCATGGGATAGGATGGTGAACAAATTGAAGGCTAAGTTCTTTCCTGTTGATTATCAAGTAAGTTTGTTTAGAAAATTGCAAAACCTAAAGCAAAAGGATCTTAGTGTGAAGGAGTATAACGAAGAATTTTACATGTTGGATATCAGATCTGGACATACCGATCATGATGTTGAGAGGGTTGCAAGGTACCTGAATGGTTTGAGGACATTTATTCAAGATGAGGTCAGTTTGGTTAAATTGCAAAGTGTGGAGGAAGCTTACCAATATGCCCTTAAAACTGACGAGAAATTGAACAAAAGACATGAACAGAGACAAAGAGGAAGAGATGGAAGATTTCAGAGGGGAAGGACATTTGCTAGTGGTGGAAGGTCTTATTCAGATCAAAACAAAGGAAAGACAGAGTTCAAAGAAGAAAGTTCATACCAAAGGGATGATAGAAATTTCCATAGAGGTGGTGGATCGAGTAGTTACAAAAGAGATGACAAAAGAGTGTTTATGTTCCAACTGGTGGAGAAGTTGTGTCAATCCATTTAAGGGTGGTTGTAGTTCAAACCTCGTCTATTAGGCCTAATAGCCCTATTAGTTGGAACAAAGTCCTTACATTCGAAATACCCCAAAACATCAATTACAGGGCTTGATCCACTTCCTATTGCTAGTTTCAAAGCAATTTGTTATCTACTGTAAGTCGGTCACATAGGGATGCCCAGCTAGGGCTGGGCATTAAAAATAGGACTGCTTTTCCCACTCCAGGCTTTTGGGATCTTATTGTACATGGTCCTAACTTGAATTCCCTGAATGGTCAATGGGATCCAATGGTTAGAATTCAAATTAGAACCATTATTGTTGCAAACTCTTGCCAATGTGAGGGTCTCAGACCTGTCAGCACCAAAATGCCAATATCTTGCACAAAACAAAACAAAACTTGATCAAACCAATTCCAAAGCACTCCTAAATCATGTCCCCCCACATTCCAATAGTTTACTGGATCTGATCAATCCTTGAATGCAAACGACAACACCAAAACCACGGAAATTGCAAGGAAAAAATAGTTTTTATTGAATTTGAAAACCAAAACATACGTCCTCCAATCAATCCCCTTGTTTCTCGATTGGAATGAATTTAAATAGACAAAAGACAAATTCCACAAACGAAATTTGAATGATCTGACTGTTGGGGCAAGTTGTTTGTCAATGTTGCATAATTGACAAGAAATGTTGTCAAGCAACATTATGCAAAAAGTGCAATTTTGCATAGTGACATCTTTGTGAGCACTTTTGTTGGAAACCCATTACATTTGGTTCCAAAACATGTCAAAACATCCTAACTAGACACTAGACACAAAATGTGAAAGATTTTTGGTTCTTTGACCAAGTTTGACTTATGGGCTTATAACTTTGCTACCCAAGCAAATGGCCTTACAAGTGAACCTTATTACATTGCCATTGTTCCTACCTCCTAGGTAAACCTATTACAATGTTTTAGAAGGGTGAGTAGATGCTCCTGCACCATAGATACCATGATCATAGCAAAACATAGTTAATTTGAGGAAAAGTTGGTAGCATTGTCTGCCACAATTTTTTGGGTTACTCCAAAATGCACCAATATATTCTCCTTAAGAAAGTTACATACAACTTCCAAGGTGGTTTTCTTCACCGGGGCTGTCTCTACCCACTTTGTAAAGTAATCAATAGTTGTTATGATACGAGTGTGCCCAGCACTTGAGGGAGGTGTAAGAGGCCCAATAAAATCTAAACCCCACTGTTTGAAAGGTTCTTCTATAACAACTGGTATAAGTGGTAATGTTGCCAATTGCAGCCTCCCTGAGAACAATTTACAGTTTTCACAATTAGCTACCCATTTGTATGCTTCTTTGAACATACCTGGCCAATAATAGCAATTCCTGAGAATCTTGAAGGTTGTAACTGTGGAAGAAAAGTGTTTGCCACAGCCTACTTATTAGCTACTTATTAGCCCGCTCCCCACCCTTCTCTTACACCTCAAGCCCTCTTTCTTGCAAGGTGAGTTTCAGATAGTATGTATATTTATTGTATACTGTGTTTTCTAGAAATGATTGTGTTCTTATTTTTTCATCAACGTTTCGGATCACACTATGTGATCCATCATCAAGATGAGAGAGCTTAAGGAGAAAAATGGGTAGATTGCAGACCAAGGATGAATAAAAGGAGGTGGTTGGGATGAAAGGAGGGGCACAAGAATCAAGACATGACAAACTCAAAAATTCAAGGAAAATAAAAATAAAGGAAACTAAAAACAAGGACACCAATTTCAACTAGAAAATAGAAAAATAGAAAATAAAAGGGACACATATCTATGCATAAATGTATGTATGAATAGACATGTATGAAGAAACAAAGAAAAAATTAATAAATAAGACAAAAGAATACAAAAACAAGCTAGAGAAAATGCAAGAAACTAAAAGAAGGAAGCCTATAAATTACAAGAATAAAAAGATAAAAGCAAAGAAAACAACCAATGAAAATGAACAATTAAAATAATAAAAACAAAAGAGAAACCAAACTACACAAAAACCGGACAACAAAGAATAATAAACCCATAAAAATAAGAATAATAAACCATATATATACAAAGACATAAATATCTAAGAAATAGATAAATGCAAATGACAATAAAATTAAATAAACTAATAAAATAAGAAAAGAAAATACAAACCTAAACCTAAATAAACTAATAAAATAAGTAAAGAACAATACAAATCTAAACCTATAAAGACAAAAAAATATGCGCTATATATATATATATATAACAAAGACAAAAATATCTAAAAATTTATTTATAAAAATGACAATAATAAAGAAAAATACGAATCTAAACCTAAATACACTAATAAAATAAGAAAAGAAAAATACAAATCTCAACCATAAAGACAAAAAACATAAGTATATATATATATATATATTTGAAAGTATGTATGTAGGCACGAATGTGTAGGTATAATGTATATGTGTATGCATGTATATATATACATATGTATAAGAAGTATGTATGTAGGTATAATGTATACGTGTTTAAAGTATAATGTATGTGTGTATGCATGTACATATATGTACATGCATACGCATATACATTATACCTAAACATTCGTGCCTACATACATACTTTCATATATATGTATATGTATATGCATGCATGCATGTTCATACATATATATGGCTATACTTATGTTTTGTGTCTTTATTGGTTGAGATTTGTATTTTTCTTTTCTTATGTTATTAGTTTATTTAGGTTTAGATTCGTATTTTTCTTTATTTTTTGTTATTATTGTCATTTGCATATATCTATTTCTTAGATATTTTTGTCTAAGATTTATCGTCTTTCACCTGCATCAGATCATGGAAGGCACATAATGGTCTCGTGGCAGACATGACTTGTGATGCTTCTGGAGGATTGCTTGCAACTGTTGGTGCTAACTAAAATATTCTTGTGTGAGATGTGGATGGAGGATTTTGCACGCATTCTTTTCGAGTCCACCAAATGGGCGTTATAACGGTTCTATTTCATTTGGATCCTCGTGGATGTCTTTTTCTGATCTCTGGAAGTGCAGATGCCACAGTACGAGTATGGGATCTCAAAGCTAAGAAGTGCATTGTTCTTGAAAAACATTTTTCCATTGTGACTAGCTTGGCAATCTCTGAAAATGGGAAGATTCTTCTTAGCGCTGGTAGAGATAAGACACGGTTGCATTTGTTTCATATTCCATGCGATGGAGTCTTTGAATAGACACGGTGGATTAATTGAAAAGTCACGGCAAACAAAACTGGAAGGTGTCATCTTGTGTATGACGTGGAGGTCTTTATGGTAGTTACGGTGGATATTCTTGGACCATCACAGGTTATGGACAGGTCTTCTTGTTTCAGTTATTATCGTTCAGATTGAGGATCATTCACATTCTTTTTTTGTTTTTTGGGAGGTCTTCTTTAAGGGAATGTTGTTGGTATTCATTGGGGGGTGACTATCGTATGCATTATGGACAGTGATTATTGTATACGTGTTGAGTAGTGATCATTGTATAGTGTTGATATGGTGAAAGAGACCATGGAGTTGATAGCAGGGAAAGACATGAAGATTTGTGTTGATGCAAGTGCTTGGAGCTTCAAAGGGAGTCACTTCATCATGCAGATTTGTGTTGATGCAAGTGCTTGGAGCTTCAGAGGGAATCCCTTCATCATGAAGATTTCTTGTAATGCATTTTTCTCGGAGAGAGAAATTTGAAGTGAAAGCCCTTGTAATGCATTTTTCTCTAAGAGGGAGAAATTTGAGGTGAAAGCCCTTGTAATGCATATTTCTCTAAGAAGGAGAAATCTAAGGTGAAAGCCCTTGAGACACATTGCTCTTTCCACTCATGGGAGTAGCCATAGTGGATGTCATGTTGAGAGACTCCATGACAACATCACGTTGAGTGACTCTGTGATGAGAGCTTGTGTTTACATTTATTTCACACATAGGAGTAGCCATGGTGAACAACATGTTGAGTGACTACATGATGCTATCATGTTGAGAGACTCCATGATAAATTTTGTTTTCCTCACAAATGGGTGTAGCCATTGTGGGTGTCATGTTGAGAGATTCTATAATGACCCTCGTTAGTTTGTAACCTTGGATCTCTCTAAAGTTCTAAACTACTTATCATGCTTATAATTCACATAGAATAATTTAGTATTTCAACTTAATTAAATGAAATAATAATTTAAATAAGGTTTGTATTTCCTCTTATGACTATAGCAAGCAATTGATGATCCCATAACCAACTTATTAACTTGTAGAATTGAATAGGAAGACTTTGGAGATGTGACCAAAGCGCTTAGAGACCATTCCCAATAGGCTTCGTCAAGGTTTACAGGTCCAAGCCCAAACTATTGGGACGCTGACCCACACCCTATTTTGGGACAGAAAGCTATTGGCTGGGTTTAGACAAGCACCTCCTTGGAGACATCCTTACATTCCTCCTCTTCTGTCCAGCACGGTGATAAGTCTGAGCGTGTATATATATATATATATATATATATATATAATTATATATATATAATTTTGATTATATATATAATATTAATACATATGTTT
>MU226879.1:2832288-2864906 GCA_018584345.1 Thuja plicata | reverse complement strand
ATCATGATGTTTTAAAACCAGTTATATATGACTCCATGCCCTAGAATTGAGCACTGGTCTATTTTTGTTCAGTAAGATGACTATCATCATCTAAATCAAAATCTTTACTTTCAGTTTCGGTTTGTTTTAGTAAAAGTTACAGTGAATATTTCCTGTAATTCCACCAATAGCAAGCTTGAATAATTCAGTGATTTCATTATTCTAAAGCTGTTTAAGGGTATTCCCGCCCGAGTTTGTGGAGCTCTAAGTGCAGAAGGTTTCAAAACCTTGTTTCTGTTATTCTATTCTATGCTGAATCAGTGTTAGGGATAAATAGAGTGAACCCTCAGAGGGTATTTTCATATCAGCAAGAAAAAGAACCAACAGGCTCTTTGGAACTGAATGAATATATTCTTAATGTTGTGCCCAAACTAATCTTAGATACCCACAAAAAAATGCTTCACAAGCCTATTTCTTTATAGAAGGTCAAAAAACCCTTCTCCATGAAAGGGGAGAAATCCCTGGGTCCATATGGCTTTCAATTATCATTTTTTAGAAATTTTGGGACCTTTTGAAAGAGGAGTTATAGGTTGTTGTAAAGGAACCAAGAAGGGACAACTACATTCTGAAGGACTTCAACAGTACTTTAATTTAATTAATTCTAAAGGAAGAAACTCAGGTCGTTGATGACTTTAGGCCTATTTCTTTATGTAATATAGTGTACAAGGTCATATTCAAAGTTGCTACTAACATACCCAGAAATTTTTTGGAGTTAATCATTTCTGATGAACAATTTGGCTTTACCTTAAACAGATCTATAGTGGAAGGAATCTTCATAGCACATGCAGCCATATATACCATTAGAAAAAAAAAAGTACAAAAGATGTTTACGAAGCTAGACATTAGAAAAGCCTATGATAGAGTGGGTAGATCCTTTTTTGTTGAAAGTTCTAGATCCTTTTGGTTTTTCTCAAAGTGGATCTCTTAGATTTAGAGTGGTGTATTCTCTCACACTTCTCTATTCTGGTGAATGGGAGTCCACAAGATTTCTTTACTGCCTCAAGAGTTCTGAGACAAGGCGACTCAATTTCACCTTTCCTTTTTATCATTATGGCAGAGGTTCTAGGTAGATTATTTCTAGAAAGAGAAATACAAGTATTTGAAAGGGGTGAAGGTTATCAGGGGTGTTGATCCTATTTCACATCTTCAATTTGTAGACAACACATTGTTAATGGAGGAGGCTTCACTACAGGAAATGAGGGTGATGAAGGCTTTAGTAATTTTTTGGGGAAGAAAATTAATGTGAAGAAACTTGAATTTGTCTTCTTTAACACCAATCCTAATTCCAGATGGGAGATCTCAAGAATTCTAAACTTTAAATCAAGCTCACTTCCAAGGAAATTCTTGGAAATTCCCTTGTTTATTAGAGCTTGGAAGTTGAATTTGCAGAATGAATTGGTGGATAGTTGCATTGGAAAGATAAAAGGTTGGAAGAGTAAGTGGCTTACCTTGGTGGGTAGGATTCCTATGTTAAAATTAGTAATAATGGAAATTTTGATCTTCTCTATGATATGCATGAAAACTCCCTTGAAGAAGATTTGAATAATAGAGTAGAAGATGTGCATTTTTTTCTTGAATGACAACTAGGATCATGATAAGATTCCACTTATGGCATGGGATAAAATTTGCAAACCTAAGTCTAGGAGAATGATGGTCTACAAAATTGGAGAATTATAAATGAAGCACAAGGTGCAAAGTTAATCTGGAACATGTACAAAAACCTAACCAAGAACTGGGTCAAAATT
This sequence comes from Thuja plicata, assembly GCA_018584345.1. Lineage (NCBI taxonomy): Eukaryota > Viridiplantae > Streptophyta > Pinopsida > Cupressales > Cupressaceae > Thuja > Thuja plicata. Next base: position 2,863,122 of record MU226879.1, on the reverse strand, counting down.
TGGCCGACAAAGTACTTGGATAGTAATGCAAGGTAGAGAATATTTACTATTCAAGATCCTCCCAAAGCATCTGCTCTTTAGAAGTTCTTGATGTCTTGTAAACTAGTGATTATAGAGCACATTTTGTAGATGTTAGGAGATGGCATAATGGATAAGTTTTGGGATGATTCATGGGATGGGTAGGAAATCATTGGTCGAGATGAAAACATCAACCACTTGAAGAAATTCACTTTAAATTGATGGGGAGAGAGAGTTGAAGACTTCTTGGAGCCTTCTCTCGTGGATGGTAGGACTGAATGGAATTGAAAATTAGTTGATGAATTAAACTTGGATGAAGGGAATGTGGAAGTGATGAGAGACATTCTTTGTTCATAGAATGTGGAACTAACAAGAGACCCTAATGATATTTTTTGGTGTGGTTCATAGCAAGGCAATTACTCTGTCAAAATAGGCTACAAAATACTTTAAGCAATCTTCACCAATAAGGAGTGGCTTTCCACTCTCTGTTGGAATAAGTATTATATTCCTAAAGTGATATATCTTTCTTGTCACTAACTCCACATGGAAGGATACTCATAGGGAAGAGTTTGAATAAATTGGCTTTTTATGCCCTTTCAGGTGTGTTTTATATAATAAAAATGAGGAAACCATTGACCACTTACCGCTTCACTCCACGATTTCACTCAAGAATTCTAGACATTTGTAATAAGATGATTGTGATCGAAATGTCCTTTGTTAGGGACACTTTTAGAAATTTTTCAAAGCTAGTTTAGAGTTCAGAAGGCTTCTATTTTTTCTTGCATCTAGTAATTTTGTCCTTCTTTAGTGATATGGGAAGCCTAGAAAGAGAGGAACTAGTGAATGTTCTAGGAAAAAATTAAAAAAATTGCAAAAAATGATACGAATTGAGCGGGTTGTTTCAAAAATAGTTAGTACAAATTCTTCTCATCAATCCTACCAAAGTTCCCTTTTGCCTTGGGGACATAATTATTTAACCTAATTGTCCTTTAATTAAATTTCAACTTGTTAACAGATGATTTTGGGTGGATCTAGATGCTCAAGGATCTCTAAATGATGTTTGGGAAAGACTAGAGCTTGGGTGGATAAAATTGAATTTCAACGGGGCATCAAAAGGAAATCTTGGTCCATCTGGAGTAGGGTATGTAGTAAGATATTGGCAAGGAAATCTTATAGTATTTGGAGCAAAGAAACTAATCGATGGAACAAATAATGAAGCAAAGGCATAGGCTACTTTGAATGGAGTCTATTTGGCCAAAAAATTATCAATTTCCTAAATCCGTTTGGAAGGTGATTCACTAATCATAGTCAATGCAATTATTAGAGGTGAAGTGCTTGTATGACATTTGAATAAATTTATTAAAAACAATAAAATTCTTTTAGCAACCTTTGAAGTCTTCAAAGTAACACTTGTAAAAAGGGGTGACATCACATTGACAGACACTCTCTAACACAACTTTGATATTATTGTCAATTTGAGTTGGGGAGATTTTCCAAGATTTTTGAGATATTGGTTTTAAGGATTTAGAGCCCATTTCCACCACCGAAGGATGAGGAAATAAAATAATGTGAGGTACATTGTACATGGGGGGTGTGTGTTGTAGATTTTAAATGTCATCGAAAAGATAAGCCTTTTTTCTAGTGTGGAGTGTGAGGGGTAGTTGTGAGGAGGGCATCATGGAAGCAAACTTTTATGTAATCACCTAGAAGTAACAATTACACTTCCTTGGTTTTATTTTAGAAAAATGTTTGAAAGGGGTATTCAAAGTGGATGATACTTTGTTCTAGAAGATCGTTGACATCATATGAGGTAAGGATTTCATGTTCTCAAAGGATAAATATTTTTCAAACATTGGCATTGCCTCACCCTTCATGCCTTGGTCTTTAGAGTTGGGAACCGAGGAAACAATGTGGGTGATAAAGGAGTGCATTCACCCTAAATGGTGCTTTGAAATGAAACCAATCTTGTTGAGGGAAGAGCCTAAGTTTGGTATTTGTACTTTGTATGGTGATTGGAGGAAGGTTAGAGATGTCAAATCCCCATTGCACTTGCTCCTAGTTTGGAGTGAGACAATTAACAAAGAGGAGAGCTAAGCTAAGGTGTAATTAGGGTGGGATGCCCTCAAAGATTTTTTGCATACCTGTGAGATGGAGCAAGTGAAGGAGTTAGAGGACCCACAGAAAAAATGCTATAAGAAGGTTGAATTTTGGCTAGATGATAATTGGTTTAATGGTACAATAGGGAATTTGAAGAAAACTTGAAATCGGTGTTGGTTTGTTTCATTATTTTTTGTGCTAGTTGGTTAATATGCAAAATTATCTATAATGTTTGGTCTTGGGTATGGTTTGGTAGGGTGTAGATGTACTTTGGGTGTGATCCAATATTATAATTTTTTTATGTAGTATGGTCTAGTAGGGAATGGGAAGGTCTATATGATTTGTTGGGTGTGGCTCAATTTTATAAATTTTACTATTCAACAATAGTAGGAGTAAAAAAATGTATATGTGTAGCCAATGTAAATCAATTATAGGAGTATTGTTCTTTTGTATAGCTAAAGTTTGATGGTCTTAGGGATTGTGATAGTGGAAATGGCTCCACAAACGAGCATGCATACCAAGGATTGATAAGCCTTTCTTTTTTTATAATATTTAATCATTAATTATCAATAAAATATGACTTAGTTACAGATCAAAAAAAATATTGGTCAGCTTTTGGAGCATGGGATTTTCTCTTGAAAGGGTTTTCCCCATGCAAATCATTGTGTTGTGGCATGCATGTTTTTATATTTATTTTTGTTAAGTTTTTGTAACTATCGTATGTGTGTGTAAATATTGTACCTCATAAACTGCAACACAAAACTTCAATAACTCATTAGATCAATTGCTAGTATGAAGAAATCATTCAAATCAAACAATTAAAACTGAATTATTGCTTCCTGGTCATGAAGATTATAATCTAAATGTTAGTGCTCTCAGAATTAACATATTAGATCAGTGAATAGACAATCATGAAATGAAAGATTCAATTAAAATGCATCTACAAGAATGCAATTGAGATGGATTTGATTAGGTAGAATGAAGAAGATGAGAATGATCTAGATATTCAATTCAATTTATCACAACTTCCTTACAAAGGATTTAGATATGAACACTCAAATTAGCATTATGCAAATGATCTGGATATAAATTGATAGTATGTAGGTATGTGAGAGACCTAGATAGAAATTGATTTGATTGAACTTGTTCATAAAGATTTTCCTTGGAAGGAAAAGGATTTGAATTTGAATTCAATGGTTACGATTCATCCTTGAGGGATAATTGAGATTGCAAGTTGAATGATCCTTCAACTTGAATTTGATTGGTTGGACTTAAGTCTTTTGTCCTCTTTTGAATTGAGTGGATAATAGGACAATCAATTAAATCAAACGAATTAATTTCCTTAGCCATGGGATTTTTGAGTGTGAATTTGATTAAATGGCTTAGGAGAATTAATTAATGAATGATCCTCGATGAATGGTCATTGATGATTTATGATTGATGAATTATGTAATTAAATTAATTTAACTTAATTACATAATTATTTAGGATTAGCTTGATTTGACCAGGATTATGATTTTGATCTTTTGATTAGCATTTAGGGCAATTGATCTGGCTAGACCAATTTTAGGTGATTACATTTGCCCCTCTTTAAATCAATGTGCGAGAAATGTGTTGATTTAAAGAATATATAATGTTGACGTTGATATGAATATGCATTTGATGTGATGTTGGATAAGAGATCATTGATAAAATCTAGCATAACCAGTTTGTTATGATGTTGATCAAACTGGTTGTACCATCAAAAGGTCGATCGAGACAATTAACTTGATATGGGTCCTGATGAAGTCAATTATCTTATCATTTTCTAATGACGAGACTATCAATTTTATGTGGTGCAATGAAATTGATATGCACCTATTGATTCTGATTTGATTTGATTTGATTTGATTTGACAAGATCTCTGATTAGATTTGATTAGATAAGATCTCTGATTCGATGAGGTAATTGTTGCTAGATTTGATTCGATGATTGATTTGATGACAAAAATTTGATACATTAGATTTGATAACAAAGTTGTTTGATGATCCAGGTGCAAGGATATGTTGATTATGATGCCCCCTCGAGAGGGAAATCAAAATATGATAGCAGAAAACTGAGTGATGTTGGATAATGATTTGAACAAATGTTTAATTGATTTAGAAGATCGGATTGATGTTGATGATGAAGAATATTGATTTAGAATCCATTTTGATTGAGCTCCTGATAATGATGTTGCAAAAAATAATGATCAACAATGATGATAGATTCAAGAATCTTGGATGTGATACTCAACCATGTTGAAGATAAATTTCCTTCTTTGAGGTGATTTTGATCGAGTCGGATGAATGCAAAAATGAAATGAATGCCCCTAGAATGAGATGCAATCTTCCATGAGTGTCATTCTTTTTTATCTTCTTTTGTTATGTTTTTTCTCATCATAGAGTTGTTAGTTGTTAGGTGTTAGTTGCAAGCAAGAAAATAAATAGGAGTTCTTTATGTTCTTGTGCAATGATGACATTTTCTGCAATGACCCGTAGTTTCATATCCTTGGACTAACATTTTGATGTGCTCGCAATGACCCTTTATCGTTCATATCCTTAGGTACAATTTTTTGAATTGCACAATAATAAGAAATCACTTCACCACAGACAATAATCAAAGAAAATGTCATGCCCCTTGTCCTTTTTTATCTAGTACGAAGGTATCATAGAGTCACTCGAAAGACATGATAAGCAAAAATTGATAATAGACAACTGGAAAAGAAAATTGCATTCATTAGTTAAAGATCGTGTGTACATGTTATTCTATTCTGATTACTATTGCAGAAAGATTTGTTTGTTTGATTTGGTGTTAAGAGACACCATTGTTGTAAGCTTGTGATGTTGAGAAGCATCATTGTGTGTTGGGTGGTGTTGAGGAAACATCGTTGTTTAGTGGCAGAACACCTGATATCTTATAGGTGATGTGGTTGACTCCACTCAGGAAGATGGTTGAATTGATGACTAAGAATTGACTCCCTAGGATGACTAGGCACTTGCCCCTAGCTAAATATAACTGTCCTAAGGATGAGATGTGGACTGGCTCCAAGCTATGACGATGAGATACAAAACTGACTGAGACATACAAGGATGTAAAAGATATACAAGATATGTAAATGCAATGAGGATAAATGCATATGCAAAATCTATGCAGAAACCTAAGATTTTACAATTTTTGGATTTTAGATTTTATAGTATTTTTGGATTTTTATATATTTTAAGATTTTTTGGGGTTTTTAGAGATTTTAACATTGATCACTAATTCTCAAGAAAGATCACATTTATTTGACCCTAATGTCTACAAAGGTGTAGGGAATTGTTGATGGATAAACAAATTGATGGATCAGAAGTGGATAGGCAATGATGGATGAAGCGAGGGAATAAAACCTTCAAGAACAGTCTCCTAAAGATTACCCAAGCTAGGAAAAAGAGTATAGCAATGTAGGCTCATGAAGCAGTGTTGGATAACATATAGAATAATGACCTGATGTCATGAAAATCATGTGGTCCAAAAGAGTGGACATGTCACGAGAGTTCTAAGAACATGTTTTGCATTTTTTTCTCTTCATTTTGATCAAGACCAAGGGATCTATCTAGAGAGGATACATATAGGATAGAATGATCAAGATAAGGGTTGATGGAGGTATAAGTGAATGTTTTGGGATTAGTGAAAGGATGTTTATGGATAGTGAGTATTGGCATGGGATAAGTAAGATTGCGATAGGGTAGCATGAAGGAAAATACGTGAACAGGTTGATGGAAATGATAATGAATGCCAGAATACATTATGCTCATGGATAAGTTCGACCTTGTTAAGATGAAATGTGTAAGAGGGGATATGAATGTAAATAGGATAGCTTCATGATGGAGGAAATGATGAATAGGTAAGCATGGATGGAACATGCCTCTAAGAGAGAGTGCAAGAGGAAGAAATTATGCATGATGTTTGTTTTCCAAATTTTCATCATGGTAAGTGCCCAAGGTGCCACAAGATGTGGTTTTCACCATAGGAAAAATTTATTTCTTTTTAATTTTTCTACCAAGCCACCCATTTACCAGGTTTTCATCAAGGCACTGATTTCTCTTTTTCATTTTTATGGAATAACTTAATCCTCTTTCTCTTTGGATATTGCTCATTTGAAGGGTATTCTATGATGGGTCAAGGACACTGAAATTATGCTCAAATATGTTGATAGTGTGATGATAGGGGAATATGAAAGAGGATTGGGTAGATGGTGACTAAGGATTTATGTGATGGATTGGATAAGGAGGATGGAGGGATAGTAAGTAGAAGGATAAGAAGCACGTGTAGGTGTTGTATAGTGGACAGGGTATTGAAAGGTTTGCACAGGGGTATGTGGATAGGGTGATAAGTTCAACATTGACACACACCTTGAAGGGAGATAGAATGATAGAGGAAAGGTGGGTGGAACAACTTGAGGCTTTGAGGTAGGAAGTAATGGAAGATGTTTGGAAGAAGATGGAGTGGAAGCCTTTCGAAGCTTGGATGCCAACTCTTACTTTTCTTTTATATTCAACTCTTTTAACAATGACTTGGGAATCCACATAGATTTTTATTTTTATTTTCTTTTGGATGCTTTAGCATGCACTTTTTCAATGAGGTATTTAGGAACCCACATTGTCTTTGATTTTATTCTTTTCTTGTTGGACCTTTGTGGTCTCTTTTGTATCTATTTTTCCTTTGTATTCACCTGTCAATTAGATAGGAAATGGTGATCTTCATATGTAAGTGGATTCTTGTATTTTATTTTTATGTTGTACATACAATTTACTTCCAAAAGCCTTGGGAAAGGTGTGTGAATGAGACTGGTATGACAGGTTTAGATGGATGGGTGAATGGAAAATTCTCAAGGATGCATGTCTTTGTTGATCTTGAGGTATGATGGTGAAAGTGGTTGATAAGCTAGAAGTGATAGGTTTGATGGATTGAGGGACATACATGCCTAATATGGATGGAAGATATGAAGGATTCTACTTTGGGATATAGCGACCAAGGATGGATTTGGATGATGATGAAGGTAGATGCTTGTGTTTAAATGGAAGGAAATCAGGTGTGAAATGGATATCAACATCTTTAGAGTGAGTCGCATGGCGAAGGCTCGCATCGTTAGGAGTCATCTTTATGCTAGTAGGATCATGTGTAGCTTTGATAGGTACAAATTTGATAGGAACCACTGAATCTTTAGGGGATTTATTGTCATGCAAGGAATTTGGAGGAATGATGTTTCTTGAGGTGGATATGTAGGAGTATGAAAATGATATGATGGGATACTCCGATCTTGAAAAGGATCTTTGGATAATGCAGGAAGAGTACTTTGCTCTTGATTTTCAATAGGCTTATTAGAAATGGAAGGTATATCTTGATCTTTCTTAGGAGATGAAGGATTATGTAGCTCTTTAGGTGGAGGAATATCTTCTTGGAAGAAATGAAAGGATATGAGAGGATCATCCTGGGACTCTAGGGATATGGGACCTTCATCAAATATTGGAGGAAATGGGATAATGTCTTGATCTTGATCATTATTAAGACTCATTTATTCACACTTTGGATTATCCTCTTGACACAGAGCCACTTCTAAGGACGAGGTAGGAGTTTTAATCTGCATGAGGGATTCTTGAAGGGTTGATGGAGGAAGTTTTTCTTCTTTAGAATATGAATGAATGTTGGAGGAAGTAGAGTTTGCATGAGGACCATTGCTAGACATAGAATCATGATTTTGATCATGCTTGAGATTAGTATCCTATTTTTATTTACATGAATCATCATGATTTTATGCTTCAATTATGCCATCATCGATAAGATATTAGATTTTATGTTTCAACTCTATACAATCTAAAGTTTCATGCTCATTGTGTCTATGATATGCACAATAGTTTCTCAAGAATACAAAACCATATGAAGTGATTTGAGGCAATGTAATGAGATTGTTTTTGAGAAGTTCTTCCAAACTTGATTCGTAAGACTGTCCCAAAGGAGTAAATGTTATATCCAATGGAAATTTAGATTCACTTGGAGATTCAAGATCATAATGCTCTGATTTTTTGTTGTTGCATGATTGATAGGCAATACTCTTAGCTAAATCTTCTTCATTTGCTTGATCAAAGATTTTATTGTCACAAATTTGATCTTGATCAAAGATAGGTTGGTCATGAAGTTGATCTTGATCAAAGATAGGATTGATGGGAGATTGTTCTTGATCATAGACATGATTGATGTGAAGTTTTGGAGTAGCCTTTTTGTTTGAAGAAGATGAAGATAGGAGTGAATTGTGATCAAATAGAAAAGGAGAGATTGATCTTAATGAATAATTGTTGGATGATGTATCATTTTCTTCCTTAAAGTCTTGAATTTGAGATCGCAGAGATTGGATCTTCTTTGATAGGGATGCAATAAGTTTCTCTTCTTCCTTATTGTTATGATCATAATGCCTATCCCATTTGTTTTTAGCCATCATAATATTATCTTGATGTTCTTGAATAGAGGATTGGAGAGAAGGTACGATGTCTTTATGATTAGAATCAGATCGTTGATAAGAACTCCTCATTTGAATAGGCATAAAAAAATAAAGTATACGAAATCTATGTTCAAGTAAGGTGATTGATAAAGATCTGATGTGATGATATTGTAACACTTGTCCAAGATGAAAGGATTGATTAAAGATTGATGTGTTATTCAAGATGTGGTGTTGAGACTTGATTACCTGATAGTGATGTCTTAGATATAGATAGAAGGATTGATTGATTGGGTAAGAAAATTTGATACACTAGAATGGTGAAGAATCAATGATAAAGCTAACCAAACATGATGATATGACCTAATTTGATTGAATGTGATGATATGACCATATAGAGGACCAAAAGGGTATATGAGATTGTAATTTGATTGGGTTGAAACTGTACAAAAATGGGCTTTATCCTAGAAATAAACAAACATTAACATTCCCTAGAAACAAAACTTTAACCCCCACAAACAAAGATTCTTCCCAGAAATGAAATAATTACCACCGAAAATGACACTTTTTTCCAAAACAAAGTAACAGAGATGAGAAACAAAGTTTTATAGAAAAATACTAGCAGTTAGGATTGAAAATAAAGTTTCTCTGATAGGAAATGAAAGAATTTTGACAGGATACAAAACTATTTCAACCAGAAAAAAAACCATCCAGCAGGAAATGAAAATGTCCAAACTTGAAACGATACAATTCAACAGGAAATGAAACTATGTTTTATTGCAAGTTGCAGGGATGTTTCCAGTGAGCAATTTTGGTGTTCCATGTGTGTTTGAAATGTGAATTTCTACAGTGACAGTGGCATACACATGTAAGATAGAAAACATGAGCAAACACTAATGAAGATAAGAGAAAACACGCTTAACCTTAAGGAATTGACTGAGTGATCAAAACCTTTACTCACAACTTCATATCCCCTCATCTCACACAACACGTCACCCTCGAGTTGGTGCCCATGTTTTTTCTTTTTGCAAGAGCTATGTGCAATACAGTCAAAGGAGTCTATGCAATGACACCTCTAATATTGTATTATTCACATTAAAACACTCAAGGAGATGTATATGGTGAGTGTCTTCAAGAGAGATTCTTCCCCCTCCTTGCAAAAAGATCATGACACGTTCGGAAGTGAGTCAGGTAAGTTATTACTATAAGGTATTTAATAAGTGCATCAATTCAAAAATATCTTATGAATGCATTACAAGGCCTCATGGTAGCGTAAACACTATTTAGGTCCAATAGACCGCCAGAGGAGACTATGCATAAGATACTTTTCCCCTTTGAAGTTTTAACCTCAAGAAGGTATTTGGTTATAGTGGGTTGGAAGGAGATAGCTTTAGATTTATTCCCACTTGGGCCGTCCTCACAAGGTGAGTATTTTTTCCCATTTTGATAGGCCCTCTACAAGGTAAAAGAAATGAAAAAGTGGATAACAACTAAGGGTCTAGATTTATGATCACACTCAAGGAGTGAGAGCATACTCTCCTACCAAAATTGTTTCTCCCAAGAACACCAAGCACATGTTCTTTCACCTAGTATTTCTTTGCAAATGACAAATTAAGAAAGTCTAGGTTTATGATTGTCTACGAGAGACAAGAGCATAATCCCCTATTATGTAACAAATCACTACAAATGATCCTTCTAATTAAGCTATGTTCCTAGGAATCAAGCTAATGAAAACATGATGTTTGCTTGAAATTGACTAGGCAAACTGCATCAAAAATTCCATTAGTAATTTCAATTTTGATTTGATCTTTGACAAACGACCTGCAACAACTTGTTAAATTATTCAATCTTCACAGTAAAATTAGATCAGAACATAAAAGATCAATCAATTGGGGGTTAGAACCAAAATAGAGAGTAAAACCTTAAAGGTTTTGTCAATTAACCCCAGAAATGAAGTACTTTTACCGAATACGCAAAAACATTTACCAAAGATGAAACAATAGTCTGGAAACGAAATAATGCTCACCAAAGATGACATTGTTTACCGAAAATGAATCAATGATAACTACAGATGAAAGAACTCTCCACTAATGAAGCACATATTATCGAAAACGAGAGTATTCACGAAGATTAAAAAAACTCTAAAGACGTGATTCTACTGCAATTTCTTCTTCCCATAAATGAGGTAATGAAAAAAGTAAACAAAATAATAAAGACTAAAAATGAGCTTTGGGCACTAGAAATGAAACAAGATTTTTTGAAATCGAAGGAATATAACCGGAAATGAAACTGTTCTGCAATGTCTTTGGCCTACAAGCACAATTTGTCAAAAATGACAAAAATCAGGGCCTAAAGCCCCACGATGGGCGCCAAAAATGTGTGTGTAAATATTTTACCTGCATGAACTATAACATAAAACTTCAATAACTCATTAGATCAATTGTTTGTATGAATAAATCAAACAATTAAAACTGAATTATTGCTTCCTAGTCATGAAGATTATAATCTAAATGTTAGTTCTCTTAGAATTAGCATATTAGATCAGTGAATATAAAATCATGAAACAAAAGATTCATTTAAAATGTATCTACAAGAATGAAATTGAGATGGATTTGATGAGGTAGAATAAAGAAATATGAGAATGATCTAGATATTCAATTCAATTTGGCATAATTTCCTTACAAAGGATCTAGATATGAAAACTCAAATTAGCATTATGTAAATGATCTAGATATAAATTGATAGCATGTAGGTATGTGAGAGATCTAGATAGAAATTGATTTGATAGAACTTGTTTATATAGATTTTCCTTGGAGGGAAAAGGATTTGAATTTGAATTCAATGGTTAAGATTCATGCGTGAGGGATGGTTGAGATTGCAAGTTTTGATCCTTGCACTTGAATTTTATTGGTTGGATTTAAGTCTTTTGTCCACTTGTGAGTTGAGTGAATAATAAGACAATTAATTAAATCAAACTAATTAATTTCCTTAGCCATGAGATTTTTGAGTGTGAATTTGATTAAATGGATTAGGATAATTAATTAATGAATTATCCTCGATGAATGATCATTGATGATTTATGATTGATGAATTATGTAATTAAATTGATTTAACTTAATTACACAATTATTTAGGATTAGATTGATTTGATCAGGATTATGATTTTGATCTTTTGATTAGCATTTAGGGAAATTGATTTAGCTAGACCAATTTTAAATGATTACATCATAAAGATTTTAAAAAAATTGCATAACCTTCTTTTTGTACAATAGAAAAAGGGAAGCAAGGTGGTTGATCTAATTTTGTATTGCACAATCGAAAGGAAGATGACCCAATAGGCTCAAGTCAGACTTAATAACTAAATGAATACAATGATCCTTCACAATCATGAATTGAGTGAAGTTGGATTTGAGGGAAAATGATATGATGATGCAAAACATGAGGATAAATAAGCAAGATTAACAAGATTCAAGAAATACAAACTAACAAAAAATAGACAGATGATTGTAATGACCAAAAGCAGGAATATGAGAAATGTACCAACTGTGATTGATTTTTGAAGATAATTTTGAGGGTACAAAATGCCTTGGGAATTTTTTTCCTGGGAACAAAAAAACCTAGGGAATTTTCTACCTTGGGGTTTTGCCTAAAACTTTAATGGTTGACCCCACAGATCCCAAACTTTATGGAATAATTCTGAAAGCTGCACCACCTATTCTTGCACACACAAAAATGGGGAAAATGTTGTGAAAATGGGTTTCCCTTAGTCAACCCAGTATTTATGAATTAACCTTGAAAATGAAATGAATTTATATAAAGGAAAAAATTGTTGATATGAAATAGAAGCTAGATCTGAATCGTAAGTTACATTATACCTTGATGGCGCAATACTTCTTTTGATGTAATCACAAGTGTTAATTCAATATCCCTTGAATCCACAAAAAAAACTTGAAGGAAATCATGAAAGACAATATTTTTCACTATGAATGTTGTAGTTTTTCACAATGCTTGACGAAGGATAAGAATGATGCTTTGGAGGCTTGAAGACTTGGATGCTTTAAGTCTTTGAGAATGCTTGGATGTAGAAGAGCTCTTGAAATATTAATTGTGAATTATCATTGTTACCAAAATGAGGATAGATAGGTTACTTATACACCTCTCGCATATTTCGGGATTCAAAATTGATCTAGCCTAACTATGGGAGCTAATTTCCCACCAAACACCGCAACCAAGCCCCAATTCAAATTTTAGCCAAATATTGGGGGAACAAAACACCTTGGGCATTTTGGAACAAAAAGGCCTAGGAAATTTTTACCTAGGAGAATGAGCTCTAGAATTTAAATGAGAGTTGGGGAGATAGGATAGATGTCAAAATAAGAGGCACAACTCATTTTGAGGTTGGGAAGAAGTACAAAGGCCACAAATGGTAACATAGGGCCCATGTAGGCTAATAAATGATTGAATTAGGGAAATAATAAAGGGGCATGCCTAGAAATAAGGACTCACATCAATATTTGGTTAATTTGAATTAATATAAGACTTATAATATTAATTTAAAGGTTCAGTGAGCATTAGGAGAGCGTGAAATCAATGTGGGAACCCATACATGCTAAAATGGGGCTAAATTGAGCATATAATTATAGGTGATTACTTTTTATGATGATACATTTAGCCCCCACTTTAGTGGGAGTATGAGTCCACCTCATGCTCACGGTAATATAGAAGAAATAGATCAAGATGTGATCATGGGAAAACTGCAAAGTGATAAGATATTACTAAGTTTAAGGATACAAGATCCTAAGCCAAGGATCCTTACTCATAAAACCATGTGCAAGGACACATAAAATAGCCTAAAGTTTACTAAGATTCTAGGTCAATTAGTTGAAGAGACCTCAGTGAATAAAATGTCTCAATCGCTAGCATCATGCTCAGAAAGCTATTGCAAAAGCACAAGTGGTCACTAGAAAGAGCAAGAGAACACACACAAAAGATAATACAAGACTCATGATTCAATCAAATAGAAAAGTGCAGTATGCTACAAAATCATGGAGGAGAGAAAAGACAAACATGGATGACATAATCTAGTCATTTGTGTTGTGTTAGGTGATCCATGAGAGAGAGAGAAAGAAAAGAGAGGAGGGGGAAATGGTCTAGAAAATTGTATTATGTTAGTTCCACCCATCAAAAAATGTAAAGAAGGAGTTGATGGTCTAGCACATACTAGTCAACTCATAAAAATCTATGCAAATGAGAGGTTAAATGGTCTAGAAAATTGTGTTATGTTAGTCAACCCATGAAAATGATATGTCAAATGGTCTACAAAATTATGTTGTGGTAGTCAAACAATCTTGAAGATGTATGCAAAGGAGAGGTCAAATGGGCTAGGAAGTTGTATTATGCTAGCTCGACCAATCCTAAGGATAACTAAGGAAAGCATTGTATCCAAGGAAATCCACCAAAAATCTAAAAAGAAGAGTGATCTGGCCCTAGAAAATTGTATTATTCTAGTGTAATCTATCTGAAATTCTTGAAATAATTAGGATATTTACAATAAGGAGGTCGTATATGCCCCCCTTAAGATGGAAAAATAGGATTGTTTTGTCATCTTAAGGAAAAGAGAAGCAATGATGAAGCATCTATAACAACAAGGAGGTATCCCATAAGCAACACCCAGTCCAAGCCAAAGAGGTCACAACTCCCATGAGGTGAAGGAATGGACGAATACGAAGAGATATCATGCAACAAGTGTAAAGGGATCCTTTTCAAGGAAGAAATTATGAACAGAAATAACATCATTGACCAAAAGAAAAGGAAGAATTCACACCTTCCCCATTGTTAGGTAAAGGGATTCTTGATAAATAATGACACACTTTTGGATCCCAAGGTAAGGGGTTTATTTATAATAGATACCCAATTACGAATAAAGAAGAGGTTATGATCAAGGACACACACCTATTGTATAAGATAGAATCCCTAATGTAAATAAAAAATTGTATGTAAGGTTAGGTATCATGTGATAATAAAATGTCACCTATCAAGAGGAAAATCATATCCTTATAAAGGATGATAAATTGAAATACTATCCTTGCCCCCCCCCCCCCCAAACATGGATACAAAGATAAGGATGATGGTGATTATTATGTTATTCACAAATTATTATTGCACTTGAAATTTTCTTGCCATGAATGACAGTGAACCCCCAATGGAGAGGCTAAAAATGTCACATGGTGTGGAGCAGCATAATAGGAACTTAAATGTTAGTCGAAGTAATCATGGTTGAAAATTAACTCATTGTGACATGTTATGTGAATGATATCATGATCAATGAGTTTCTAAATTTTGTAATGTAAAGATTGACATTCATTACTAGAGTGGTCATGATATCTATGATACAAGTAAAAAGGAAGATTCACAAGATTTTGACTATGCTTCTTCTTTTGTTTAGGTCGAGTAATCAACTTAGCACAAAGAATGTCAAGAAAAATGATGTCTTAATTAAATCTGGGCATATAAGAAATGTTAGATGGTAAGAGAAGGGATGTAAACAAGGGAGAAGGTTGGAAATAGAACCCTTGTAGAGGAAAGTGTAAGGTAGGTTTCTCATGAGTCTCGTTGCTTTTTTATGTACAACACAAACCATATTGAAGATTACGAGTTTAAATGTTCGAAGAATTGGGTTGAACAAATGACACACTAGGCCCTTTGGAAACTTTATATTCTCCCACAAAAGATGACGACAATTCTAATAACCCCCAATCATCTTCTAAAAGGGAACTTATAGGATAAAAAGTATCTTTAGCGGGAGAAGATATCTTTTGTTCAAATGGTTTAGGATTAGATGGAGAATCAGATTCAGTTTGTAAGAAATTTTAGAACTTATCATCAGCAACAAGGTATACATGATGTTATAGATGTACTTCACTTTATGATGAAGTGTTGAAGGAACAACTTGCATGACATGTAGTCATGGTCGCCCTAAGAGAAGATTATAAGTGAGAGTATTGGGCATGACATGAATAGGTGTAGGTAAAGTAATAGGACCTACCTTAATGGGTAAGGTTATAATACCTAAGGATCTTTTAGAAAAATTGTCTAAGCCACAGATTGGAATAGAATCGGGTTTAATCAATGAAGTATCCACCTTAATTGTATGCAACAAATCAGTGCTACACACATTAAGACCATATCCATTATTAATTAAAGTTCTTCAAATAAGATTAACATTGATAAGGACAACAACCATAAGAGAGTAATATTGATCTTGAATTTCTTTAGAAGGCAACTCATCTTGAGAAAGCATAATTTGAGCTTTATTATTGATTTCATTCATACATTCCAGTATAGAAGTTATATTAGTTTGCATAGGCTATAAAATATACATGTTTGTCAAGGTTTATTGTAACACTTCATGGTATGTAGGTAAAGTTTGAAGAAGATCCCAAAGATATATCGTGGCAGGAGTAACACAGAGTTGTTCTACTAAATCATATTCCTTTCCAATATTTTCAGGGGGACAAGGCGCTGGAGGAAAAACTAGTTGAGAAGCAGGAAGAGTAGCATGAACAAATGAATTAGTAGGTTTATTATTATTTCTTGTGTTATATGTGTGAGAAACCACATGATAGTCAGGTTGTTGAGCACCTTTTACCACAATGGATTGCTTATTTTGAGGTGGACAGGTATTGTAATGAAGATGGACAACAACCTTAGGCTTACCCAAAACTTGAATAGTATTGACGTGACTAGGCTCCTCAATTGCATGAGGGAGAGCATCAAGGATGATATCCTATTTACCCAAAGTATATTTATGTAAAAGACAAACTTTAAAAGAGGGACTGATACAACTCATTAATGCTTCATTTGTAGAAGAAAGATTGTTGAAATGAAAAGAATAAATTACAATTATACTAGTCTCCTCTACCACCATATCATCTTCTTTTATGAAATTTCTTTCACGGGGCATATAATAATAAAAAAAACTATCTAATGGATCATCCAAAACAGGGGAATCATCAAGAGTGAACAACTCCCTAAAACTTCATCCCTAAATGGGGAGTCATTGAAATGAATATACAGTGAGATATTATGAGGGGAATCATCATCATTAACCAAGATATTATTATAGGGGAGGCTCATATTAGGAGAAATGTTAACATCAATCCTCAATGCTTCTCTCCAAAGAGAGATATCATTGAGAAAGAGGTTGAAAATATATTCTTGCATGAATATGTCTTTATGAGGAAAAGAATCTAGTTGGGAGACGATGATATAAGAGAAGCCAAAGCAACATCACATGTAGAAAAATGATTCTTTTTAGTGCTAACATAATGTAGAGGCAAGTTGATAGAAGGATGTTGTTTTAACTCAAAATTTACACACTGGTTTCAGGACAATGCCCTAAACAATTTTTGCAACATGAAAAAAGAAAGATATGCATACAAATCAAATTAAGATACATGTAAAGTAAGAACAATGCATGAAAAGAAAAGATTATTTTGTACTTGTTTTTAAAAAATGCAATAATGAAAAAGATAATGATGCAATTTTTATGTCTTTTTTAGAAAATAATGATAATGTCATGTAAAAATCAAATCTAAGACTGCAAAATTAGAAGTAGAAATGTTATGAGTCAAGCTCACCAAAATGTACAATAAGTGAACCTAGATATCTAAATGCATAAAATGTAGCAAACATATGATGTAAATATTGAATAATAAAATGAGTTAAAAGAATATATAAACACCAAATCAGAATGGAAATGTCATGCATTGGGTTCACCAAAATGAAAAAGGGAAGCAAGGTGGTTGATCTAATTTCCTATTGCACAATCAGAAGGAAGATGACCCAATAGGCTCAAGTCAGACTTAAGTGCTAAATGAGTACAATGATCCTTCACAATAATGAATTGAGGGAAGTTTAATTTGAGGGAAAATGACATGATGGTATAAAATAAGAGGCTAAATAATCAAGATTAACAAGATTCGGGAAATACAAATTAACAGAAAACAAATAAATGACTGTAATGACCAGAAATGGAAATCTAAGAATTATACCAACCTATGATTGATATTTGAAAATGATTTTTAGGGTATAAAATTCCTTGTGTGTTTTTTTCCTAGGAACAAAAAGCTTGGGGCATTTTGTACCTGAGGGTTTTGCCTGAAACTTTGATGATTGACTCTGCAGAACACAAACTTTCTGGAATAATTCTAACAGTCGCACCACCTATTCCTACACACAAAAAATGGGGAAAAAAGTTGTGCAAAGGGTTTTTCCTTATTCAAAACTCTATTTAAGACTCAATCTTCAAAATGAAATGAATTTGCATAAGAGAAATATTGCTTATGTGAAATAGAAGCTAGATCTAAATCATGACTTACCGTATACCTTGATGGTGCAATGATTATTTTGATGTAATCACAAGTGTTATAATAGCCCTTCACTCTACAAAAAAACCTCAAAGTAAATCATGAGAGATAATATTTTGCACGATGAATGTTGTAGTTTTACACAATGCTTGACGAAGGAGAAGAATGATGTTTTGAAGGCTTGAAGACTTTGAGAATGCTTGGATCTAGAAGATCTCTTGAAATTTTGATCATGTATCTTCTTGGTTACCAAAATGAGGAGAGATAAATCACTAATATACCTCTCACACATTTTGGGATTCAAAGTTGATCCAGGCCAACCACGAGAGCTTACTTCTCACCAGAAAACCACAACTAAGCCCCAATTGATATTTTAGCCAAATCTCGGGGGAACAAAATGTCTCGGGCATTTTGGAACAATTTTTTTTAGAGTTTTGTACCTACAAGAATGAGATCTAGAATTTAAATGGGATTTGGGGAGATAGGGTAGATGTTGGAATAAGAGGCACAACTGATTCCAAGTTTGGGAAGAAGTACACAGGCCACAAATGTAACATAGGGCCTATGTAGGCTAATAAATGATTGAATTAGAGAAATGATATAGGAGCATGCCTGGAAATAAGGGCTCACATCAATATTTGGTGACTTTGAATTAACACAAGACTTATAATATTAATTTAAAGGTTCAATGAGCATTAAGAGAGTGTGAAATCAATGTGGGAACTCATACATGCTAAACTGGGGCTAGATTGAGAATCTAATTATAGGTGCTTACTTTTTAGGATGGTACACCTTTGAAGATTAATTTAAGAAATTGGTTCGCTATCTTAACTTTCTTACAAAAAGAATCATATTGATAAACATTATGCATCTTACATTCATACTAATATCATATCTTTAGATCACTTATACATAATCTTGCATGCTCATGTTTGTATGTGGCATTGTTTGTATGTGGCATCACCTCTATTTGCCTATGTTGGGGGAATTTTTCTATTATGAGGTGTTTTTTCTTTAAACGCATATCAGCTTAAAGGAAATTACTCCCAACTAATGTACACAATTATTTCATTGTAGGGGCATACACTACTCTATGAATTTCACTTTGTGCACACACCAAGGGATTGGTTTTTCACATTGACCACCAATAAACAAGATATTAAAAAATGACACTTAAAAGGATGTGTTGATCCCACTTTCCATTTAATAAACTAAATGGGAAAATAGTCTAAAAATGTCACATTGAATTTAAATGGCACGATTACTAAAGCATCTCAAGATGAAAAGGAAAAAAATATTGTGTAAATATCATTATCCAATCAATACATTTAAAACATCATTTCAAAGCTAGCCTAAAAATTACTGCACATATTTCAAATAGGTTGGGTCTAGCAATGACCCAAGTTAGCATCGCAAAGACCAGATTTATTGTTCATGTAAAACTATTCCTCCCATTAGCCAATTGTCTATTGAAAACAAAAAAAAACAAAACTATTTTTGAATGTGAATGGTATAAATATGTTATTTTTGAACGGTTTTCCAATCCAATTTACACACTTATAACTTATATGTGTCAAAACATATTACCATAAACGGAAGCTCTTAATAAATTTGAGGCTTTGAAATGCATCATTGTAATACTTCCATTGTTAAATTAACAAAACATGGTATTGTAGTTTGTGTGTTTCCATCACAAATATTACACCAAAAATTATTGAAAATAAGAGTTTTCTAAAATTTCTATACTGTTGCATCCATGTTTCCTTCTATTATATTTTCAACAACCAAAGTCACTGTTACCAAATTTTCCCCTTCAAATAAAATTGTCCCACATAAAGTCTTTTATCTTTTTGGTAAGAAGTTTTAGGACGGATTTTAAAATAAAATAAAAAAACTTCCAAAGCCTTATATCGATGAGTCAAATAAATAAATGATAGATGGTGTCTTTGATTTAGCTAATGAAGGCTCGAAAAGGGTGTCATAAGAATTTCCACATTGGAATGATTAAGTTAAAGTTTATTTTTAGTTTTAGAGGGAAGTCAAGTTTGGAAAACATACCAATGCTTACTCTTGAAAGCTTCAACTCAAATAGCAATGGCAACCAAGAGGTTGCGAGAAAGGATATTCATGGAGATAATAGTGAGTTTTATAATGGAAGCAAGAAAATATTTCATATAAAGAGCATATTCTTAATTTACAATAGAGGTAAAAATAATAAATAAAAATATCAAAGAGGGGCGTCACAATTTCTTGTTATAACAACAAGATGTTAGAATTCAAAGAATTCATAAGCCAAGATCATCTGCATGCAAAATAACTTGTTACAAAAGCAAAGCTTGGAGACAAAAAAGTTTTGAAAGACAAAATATTCATTCAGAGAGGGAATACAAAATACAAATAGATAAAACTTTATGAAGGTGATAAAAACCCTAAAAGGAAAACCCTAAAGGGGATAAATCTAGGTTGCATAATAATAATTAATAAAAGAATTAATTATTATATGCCTAAAGTTTAGCTTAAGTAAAATAGAGATAATAAGTGACTTAATAATTAAATCCAAATGATTTAATTAATAAGTGGAATCACTTTATTACCCTAACACCCCCCTTTAAGATAAACTTAGGGAGAATCTAAAAACCTAGAAACAACTACTGAAAGCAGGAAAATGGGTCCCGACAACAAGGCCTGATCAGGTACCCAATACAAAAATCTATGTAAAGAGGAGAAAAAAGAGAAAACACAATGGGAAAACCCCCTCTCCAAAAAGAGATGAATCCTAGTGAAGGACTGAAGAAGCCTCCAAACTAGAGAATGTCCCAGAAAATAGGAAGAGAGAAAGAACATGTAGAACACCTCTGAAGCATGAAGCTGCAAATATTGTCAAAAAATAACTGCTGGAACCTCCACTGTAATAGAACATGATCACATAGAGAAGACTGTAAACAAAGCCTAAAGAGTTGATCAATCAAACCAAGGAAGCATTAAAACCAATAGGAGATACCCCCCATAATGCTGAGCAGGGAGAGGCATGACAGGTAAACTGAATCAGACTACAAAGAAACACTGCATGATGAAGAACGTACAAGCAAAAAATAAAGGATGGTGTCATGGAAGGAACACTCACTTGTCACACTTAATGATGCTAATGGCATGGAAGGATCACTCACTTGACAAAGGTAGATGACAAACAAGACAAACATCAAACCTCCATGGCACTTTATAATATAGCGCGAGTACAATAGAATTCCAAACATGCATCAAATGGCACTTTATCTCAGTGCGTTTGCAAAAGAAAGAAAAAAAAAAAAGATGTATACAATATTCGGGAATGACAGAAAGCTGTAGAAACATGAATAACAGCTAAAAAGAAGTCATCCCATGCATGAAAAACAATCCCAGGACCTGAAACATCTAAAATATCCACCAGAATGCTAAAAAGCAAAAAAATGAATAAAATACACTTAGAGCAGATTTTGGTAATGAGACCCATACAAGAAGAAAGAGAACAGAATCAGCTTCCGGACGCCATGCAGAAGTCAAAAAATGGAGTCCAGAGAAGAAAGATAGAGCGACCTAAGTGCAAAATGGAACCCTGAATTTGACTAGAAAAAAAATCCAAGACAGAAAAATTAGAAAACCAAACCTAGAAAATTAGGTTGGGCTCAGAACCAGCTTTCCGACGATATCTTGTTTGCCTAAAAATGATACCGTATGCTCAAGGTATGAGAAAAAAACCACAAGGTGCTCATTTTGAAAAAAGGACAAGCTATATGATGGATTCATGGCTGCCAAATTTAACCCAGATCCTAGACCTGTGACCGCTGACGTCAGCGGAACAAAAACTGAGGCGACATGAAAAGTGAGCCATATTTTTTTCCCAGTTTTTTTTAATGCAAAAATTGGAAAATTTTATTTTCTCTCTCCTCCATGCAAGCCAGGCACAAATTTTGAGGCGATGTCAAAATTAAGGTGGCACAAAAATTGATGCAGTGTCAAACTAAGATAGTTTTTACCTCGTAAAATGTGCCAAGGGCTATGCATGCAAAAATAGGGCCCAAATTTCAACTTTGTCCAAATAGGACAGGCCTTATATGAAAATGGGGGTTTTGGGCATTCCGGACACAACCCAGATGTCATTTTTTGTCCAAAGTGTTCCAAAAAATAAATCCTCCCAAATTCCACTAAAATTTGAGATTAAAAAACTTGAAACCCTCAGAGCTCCAAAAAACTTCAAAAACTCAGGAACAGGAAGTAGTAGTGAGGCTCTGATACCATGTTAGAATTCAAATAATTTATAAGCCAAGACCATCTACATGTAAAATAACTTGTTACAAAAGCAAAGCTCGGAGACAAAAAAAGTTCTGAAAGACAAAATATTCATTCAGAGAGGGAATACAAAATACAAAGAGATCAAACCTTATGAAGGTGATCGAAACCCTAAAAGGGAAAGCCTAAAGGGGAAAAATCTAGGTTGCATAATAATAATTGATGAAAAATTAATTATTATATGCCTAAAGTTTAGCTTAAGTGAAATAGAGATAATAAGTGACAGAATAATTAAATCAAAATGATTTAATTAATAAGTGGAATCACTTTATTACTCTAACACAAGATACACATTTACATTGAATGAACAACAATATCTAAAGATGAAAGTATAGTTAAAGGGAAAATCTCAGGTTTCTCGATGGTGAACAATAATTAGTATTGTTGAAGAGCAACAATGTCATCAAATATCCACGAGTTCATTCAAGAGAGGAATACAAAAAATGGTTAATGACCAACAAACATGTGCGTGAAAAGACCAGTTTTGATGAAGAGAGCAACATTCTTATCATGTAGAAAAAATTTAAAACCCACATTCAAATAAACAACGCTTACAAAAAGGAGGTTTGCATTTAAAGGTAGGGGTTTCTTATGCACTGTTGAAACAATTTCCAATTTCTCTTTTAAGGAATGAGAAAAGAAGGCATAAATCTAGTCATGGAAGCAATCTTTAAGGCATGAAATAATAGATAAATGCACTATTTTGTTGAGGGGATATGGTTATTTTAAATAGTTCTTTCCACTGTATTTTTAAAGAGATCATTCACTATCTTTCTCTCTTAAGGTTTTCATATTATTATTATAAGAGATTGCTCATGAAGAGTTCATACACTTCTTACACAAGTTTTTTTCACTTTCTCTATGAGGATTATTGATTGTTCCATTTCTTAGTTGGGTCATATTCATGAAGTTTTTATGAGATTATTAGTTGTCATGAAGTGCATTCATTATTTCAAGGAGAAAATACTCACTATTTTCAAAGGAGCTTATGACAAGCTCAAATAATGACTCATTTTTGTTAAGATTTATCATATGTTTTTTTTTGTTACTATGAGGTTTAGCATATGGTTATTGATTCTCTTCATACTATTTTCCTAAACTTATGAACTATGGGCATGAACTTATCCTTCTACCTTTTTGTTAGTATTAACCCTCTATGTGATATTATCTCTATTAATTTTCCACGTGATTGAATGAATATTATTTATTGTCTTGTACATTATAATATCATAATGTAGGTACATATTAAGATGTAGATATAAATGTATCTTGCAAAGTGGAATAAGTTCATGCCAGCTGCCTAGTTGTTGAAAAAGTCAAGATGAGATGGGCATTAAAGAGGTCAATGGTTGAAAACTTCCAACTCATGTGGAAGTGGTAACTCAACTTCAAATGTCCATGTATGTTTTCTGAGTAGATTTAGGAGGTGTTTTTATACTATATCCTCTCTGAGACAAGACTGGTTTGACTAAATCTTGTGCATGCATAACCTCCTTCCTCTTTTTCATGATTTTTAAAAAGTAGCGTCCTCCTAGTTTGTTGGAGTTGAATGCCAAGTTAGTTAGAGTTAGTTAGAATCTTTCCTTCTAAAAACAATGATCAGATGTCCCTCTTTAGAGGTTAGAATTTATAATATTGTACTCTCATATCTAGTTTTAGGAAATATAGTCATATTACTATTATGTTGTAACAACAGTTTCAATGAATAGAATGATACTTTAATTTGTTGCATCTGAGTTAATTTTAAGGATGAATCAGTCAAGGCCCCCCCACTTGGTGAGGATTCCACCCATTTGGTTCAATAATTACTTCTTTTTTCAACAATTAGTTTCATTCCTAGCAAATATTTGCTCCTGCAACCATGGGAATTCCATTTTGTGACTGCTCCTGGAACCAAGGCAGAACATAGTAACTTCATATCTGTTTACTGAGACTTGTTTTTGTTATCTATTCTAGTTTAGTTTAGTCATTGATTCATGCTTAGTATTTATGTCATTTCCTTTCAAGCATTTTACTTTCAGTACTATTTCCTTTCTAGTTATAAGATAGAATGGCTACAATTGAGTCTTAGTGCACATACAATGTTGACCCATTTTAAGTTCACGTCCTTGGGTTGATAAAGAAATGAACCTTCATGATGAGTAAGATAATGAATTAGTACAGATATCTAATCTCAAAGTTTTGGCTTTAGGGCCTAGTTATTGAATTATTAGAGGAGGCCAATATGTCCATTGCTTTCTCACTAAGAGATTCATTGTACTTTGTGAAAGGAGATCAAATATTATTTTGAAGGACACATTCAAGAGTCACCAAAGACCATTAATGACTACCCACAAGTCTCATTTAGTGTTTTTACAAATCCATCCAATGTACCCTATCATGGAAGTCACAAACAATACATTGTCACAAAGGAATTTAAATGATTGCAAAGAACAAAGAAATGAAATGATATTCAGAACAAAGAAAAGGGTAGTCATTAAGTGAAATGCATCAAATAGTTTAGAGAAAGATTGAGATTGAGGAAAGTTCATGCATAGTGATGGCATGACATCGAACAAAGATCTTAGGGGTTGCATTCAAGGAAAAAATGACGGTAAAGCATTAATAAATGGAAGAAAGTTATAAAGCATGCATTCAAAGGAAATTAAGGAATAAAGATAGAGTATACTAATGTGATCAAGATAAAAATCATGAGGAATGAATATGACATTCCTTGATCCAACATTATAAGCATATAATTTTTTTTTAAATCTTAATCCAAATATTGTGTAGAGAGAAGACTTGAGAGATTGAC
Organism: Thuja plicata; assembly: GCA_018584345.1. Classification (NCBI taxonomy): domain Eukaryota; kingdom Viridiplantae; phylum Streptophyta; class Pinopsida; order Cupressales; family Cupressaceae; genus Thuja; species Thuja plicata. The sequence goes on along the minus strand of MU226879.1, from coordinate 2,838,026 downwards.
AAGGTCATAAGTTGCATGAAAATAGTCAAAGGATAGGTCTAATAACCTCAAGATTAAAGTCACTATGCTAGATGTATACAAAGTAGTCTTAATGAGGATGATTAGTTGAGTTTGCAAAATAATCCTTTGCTTAGAATTGTCAAAGAATGTTGTCAAGATAATAGAGAATTCATGTTGTTTTTTCATGAGAAAAGATTATATGATTGTTTTGAGGTGATATTATAAGAGTGCTAAAACTTTAACAATGTAAAACCAATGAATTTTGTTGTCAAAATAGTGATATGCAATCAAATATTGTTATAAAGCACATAAGGAGCATCGATGTAGAATAGGGTCTGGGATTTCACATTTTAGATCAGAGACATTGTTGTCATAGATGACAAAGAGAAGATGATTGAAAATGGATTTTATTATGGAAAATGACTGTCAAGAGGGAGAATGATGGAAACATTAGAGAAGTGAGATAAACTATCAAGAGAAGGGAGATGGTTTCACTGTCATAAGGTAAAGAATCATAAAACTGTTATAAATTATTAGATAAAGGCTCTGTGGATACATAGGATTATGAAGAAGTGTTGCACAATTGTAAAAATAATGATGAAGAGATGAAAAAATATCTTAAATAATGCCCTTGAAAAGACATAAGAGTGACATGTGTTCAATGAAATCCCCTTAAATCAAGCCACCCACCAAGGATTAGTCATCCAATGCAACTCAGATTGAAGATAATGCAACTAGTTTAAAATCAATTGGAGCCTCAAAAATGAGGATTTTTATGACACATATAGCAATTCCACTTTAGTTTAAGACCCCACTTGGGTTTTACATCACTTGAGAAGTTTTTAAAGGCCACAAATAGTAACTCTACCTCAGTTACAACACCTTACTTGTATGATTTTCTCTCATATACAACCAAGCAAAGCTTGACCATAAAATTTGAAGAAGAGTTTGAAGATGAAGACCATTAGTTCAAGCACATTTCAAGGGAAATCATTCAATTCAAATATGGAGTTCACTTTTAGTTGGGATTGAGACCTCTTATGTATAATTTCTTCATTGTACTCTTTTTATTTCCAGTTCTTTCTCTGCTCATTACACACAATAAGAGCATGACGACATTATAGCTCATTTTAGGAGCATTATTTAGTTGTAAGCAACAAAATCATTTTATTTTTCAACAAAAGAGAAACAATTCCTTCTCAAATAATTGTCTTTTTGTTATGAATGAATTATTTTGACGGAATTCTTGTGATTTTTCTTAGAATCCTTTGATTTTGTCACATTCATGCACTATTGCAGTTGTGTGCAATAAAATGTGACTGAATAAAAGACTAAATTAATAATCTAAGCTACACAATTAAAAGAAAACACTCAAGATTGGACATTAAAATAAAACTAATTATACAAGAAAGAAAATAAGAAAAATGCAAACTCCAAGCTTCCTTTGTTGAGGACATGTCCTCAATTTTGGTAGTTTGATATGTATGCTCACTAATTGATCTTCAAGAATGCCCAATAAGTCTCCATGATTATGAAAATTATGATGATAATGGATGCAAAAGGATGATGATTTGATAATCAAATATATGCAAATTAAAGTAAAATTATGGATTTTATAATGTAAATGATGATGGAATTATGCTAAAATGACTAATATGGATTGTAAATTCTAAAGGAAAATCAACATTATAACATTACTATGCATGAAGATGGATGGTTAATGAAGGAAATGAGAGGGATTAAATAAGATTTGAGTGCAAGGTGAGGGGTCTCTAAAATGCAACACTTGTCATCATAAATGACAAGTGGCACTCCAAAGGATGACAAGTTGATGGGAGGCTAGGTGTCGAATTTGGAGGGATGCGACAAAAAAATGGAGGTTATTTCTCTATTTAATTAAAATGTGAATGTGCATCAAAATGTGGGAGGTTAGGATAAGGTTGGTTTGAACCTTGGGTTAGTTGGAGGGTTAGTTAGTGGGTTAGGGGTTAGATGAAGGTTAAGGGGATAAGGTTGGTTGGAACCAAGGGTTAGTTTACTGGGTTAGGTTAGGGGTAAGGTCAAAGGGTGGTTAAAGTTAGGAGACATGTGACAAAAAATGAATTAATTATATTTATTCATTTTTGGAGCAAAGAGGGAAAGGACAAGGTGAATTAAATAAATACAAATTACTTATTTTATTTTATTTAATAGTGGAATAAAGGGAAATTAATTAGTTGAGTGGGTTATGGCTTACCACTAATTAAATAATAAAATGTGTAGCTTAATTAATTAGATTAATTTAGCTAAAGGGAAATATTAATTAATTAAACAATACATAATTATTTAATTAATAAATATAACAAGGCTAACTATATTTAATTAATATAATTAATCAAATTTAGGTGTCCACATTTTGCCCATTTTTGCAATGGTGCTAGAAAGACACCACTTGTGTATTTTTTTTATCGGTGACACCACTTAGTGTATTACTTCATGGGAAATTTATTAATTAATTATTACGTATTACCCATATTATGTTTATTAATTAAATAAGTACATGTTATTAAATTAATTAATGGTTTTCCTTATGGGGTTCATCACTTAGTATGTTGGTTATTGTCCCTACCCAGGTTTAAACTATTGGTGGGCCATTGTGATTGAGGGCTTATGCCTTTGCCAATCCAATGTGCTCGGGGGTTTAGGCCTCACCCTTTTAATAAGGGGATGAGGTCCCCCATTTGTGGCCTCATTGGTTCATAACTCTATGTCAAAAGTGTTTCATGTGGAGCTGGAGGGCGCGTCATGCCAGCATCACAGGCCAAGTTAAAATTTTGACCAAGCACTTTAAAAAAAATGTAAAAGATGTTTTCCCTTAGCTAAATTAATCTAATTAATTAAGCTACACCTTTTATTAATTAATTAGTGGTAAACCATAACCTACTCAATTAGTCAGTTTCCCTTTATTCCACTATTAAATATAACAAATTAAGTAATTTATATTTATGTAATTCACCTTTGCCTTTTCCTCTTTTCTCCAAAAATAAATAAATTAAATTCATTCATTTTTTTTTCGCATGTCTCCTAGCTTTAACCACCCTTTGACCTTATCTCTAACCTAACCCACTAATTTACCCATGGTCTCAACCAACCTTATCCCATTAACTATCTAACCCCTAATTGACTAACTAACCCTCCAACTGACCCAGGGTTCAAACCAACTTTATCCCTTTAACCTCCCATCAAACCAACCTTACCTTAACCTCACACATATATGTGCACATTCCTATAATTAAATAGGAAAACAACTTCCATTTTTTGTGGCATCCCTCCAATTTGGACACCTAACATGAGGATTTTAGAATGCATGTGATCATTGACCAGCTTGTTTATGATATTATAACCAAACCTCCACTCAAGAAAAAAAATCTTGATTCTTTTATAGATCATCGTGAGGAACATTGTGAAGTAAGGATAATCCCTATCATGGAAAGAAGCTAAGAAAAGATTGATAAAGATGAAATCTAGGATGAGCTAGAAGTTTTTTTCTCAGACCTTAATATCAAGCCATCATCTCCCGAGTTAGAAGAGCATGAACAATAATGACAAGAGGAGGTCTCCATACCACTAGATGAATCATCAATGTTACCCCTTGTTGGATAGTAAGAGATAAAGGAATCAAATCATAGTAGTGAGTTCAAGGGTTATTGCTTGAAAATGGTAATTTCAAGAGGATGTCCCGTAATGCATATAGCTTAGATCTACAAGTCACCCCTAGTCATACTACCTATGAGCATGAAGACAAACATCAAGGAGAGAAGGTTCAGTTTTCCCATTCATCTTAGGAGGACAACATTTAGACATGGGGGAGCTTCTTTATTCTCAATATTTGTGAGGCAATCCAACAACTTGTTGATTGCTTGCTACCTTTCCTATTAAGGTTGAATGTCTAAGAAGATGTGAAATATCATAAGCTAGTTAGAACGAGAAGCTATTTTGATAAACCAATCAATGTCTTTGTTTAGTTTCTTCCCCTATATGTTAGGGTAGGTTAGGTTAGCCACTATTATTTTTCAATAAGTGTTGTTGTACATGCTGCATTATCCTTAAGGGAATGTTTATTTTAGCTTCCTCTAGGTGCATACTTGCATAGGTTTGTTGTGTCTTCCCTTGTTTTCGAGGCAACTCCATTTGTTGTGGTTCCCCTTTTAATGAATTTGTGCCCAATGGATGGATAAGGCTACTAATTTTTTAGTGTTGAAATCTTTATGCCCTTATTATTGATCATTAAGAATTAATCTAATATATTTAGAATTATGGTGAGCATCCAGTGGTGTATAGTTATGGAGGCATCTTGCGATACAAGAGGAGGATTGTGGACAACTAGAGGACAACATTTGACAGGTTGGACTTAGGAAGCATCACATGGTTCCCATATAAGGATATATAAGGATGGATAAAGGAGTGAGACCACATCACATATATGATCACACTAATCTACATCACTAACCAATTAGAGTGCATGATTGAGTGATAATGGCTAGATAAGGTAATGAGATAGTTCAACATCACTCGGGATATACTTGACCCATCACACAAGTTTAGAATGATTGTATACGAGGGGGTGAGAGAGTATGGTCCATCTATGTTAAGGAAAGGGCTTAGGAAAGGGTGGATGGATATGGCACTAAAGGTGTGGGATCTAGTAGGAGGGTTCAATGATCCAAGTGTCACTAACAAGTATACAAAATGGTGGCTCGTGAGGAGGCCCCAATCAGTGGGTATAGTGTAGGACTACCACTACTAGGCTGACTATTAGTATGACCAGTTGATGAGGAGTACATGGGAGACTAGGATTACTAGCTCTGAGGAGGAGGAGGGTATAGAGGTAGTCAAAGAATATTATCAAGGAGGTGGAGGATGACAAGGATTAAGATGAGGTAGGAGGAGATATATATGAGGAGGAGATGGTTAGTATGGAGGAGATGGAGATGGATAGGTACACACCATATAGGTGGAGGAGGTTGCAAGGAGAGGGACCTAATGGGGCAAGGTGGAGAGGGACCAACCATCAATGGTTCCAATTATAGCACCACCAAGGATATTACAGAGAAGGCATAAAACATAGTCAAATGATGAGGTGCAGAGCCTATGAGCTACTATAGTGAGTATGCAACAACAGCTACATGAGGTATAGACTCACCCGTAGGGGGATTCCTTAGTATGAGGTATTAGATAGTGAGCCTAGATACATGCTCTATAAGAAGTGTTATAGAAATTACAACATAGACATAATGATATAGCATTAGAGTGTTATGACTTGATTAATAAATTGGATGATAGTTATAACAAAGACATGAGAAATGATTAAGGATGACGAGAATTTCATTAGAGGTTGCTAGGAAGAGAGTAATTGTAGAGATATTTAGATATAGGTGATAGAGGGATGAGGCTCAAAGAGGAGGTGAGGGGACATGTGACTCAGTGTTGGTATCCATTTCCCAACTGTAGGGATATAAAATCTAGTAGCAGGTGATGAGCCTAATTAATGTCTCTATTTTGTCTACGTCTTTTATGTTTTTTATGGTTTTTTTAGGGGTTCCTAGATACTGTTAAGGTTTAAATACCATGTTTATGGTGTTTCATGTTTAATATTTGATGAACTTCCTAAACTTGTTATAGCGGTGATAAAATTATTTGTTAGCAATAATAGTCCACCAACACAACCGCGGGGGGGGGGGGGGGGGGGGGGGGGGGGG
>MU226879.1:2786191-2803502 GCA_018584345.1 Thuja plicata | reverse complement strand
CTGCACTCCACATCTGAATAGGCAACTCTTCATCATCTTGGAATTTCTCCAATTCCATTTCTTCTTCAAAGAAATCTGCATTGTTAAATAAGAACATATGCATCATGAGGGAATACCAACCCATTGGTTTTTGTATATTGCCATCTTTGATCCCTGACAAATCATCATGCATCTCCTGAGCAATATAGAATGCATAATCAAACACTACTGACAAATGGGGATGTAGAATTTGAACCACCATCAACATTATCTGGACTGGCATGGCTACCTCCTCATTTATCCCTAAGACGTTACATAGGGAACTGTACATTTTTCTGGCTTTGCCAATGAATAAATCTACTTTGAAGGGTTCGGGGGTTCCTGGCCCTATTACAACTAAATCTCCTATCTTGCTTGCATATCCCTTCACTACTTCACCTCTGTAATAATCCCTCTGGTTATTGTATATTTCTTTGAAATATTCAAGGTCAATATCATCCATACTCTGGGAAGTATCAGTCAACTTGAAAATTCTTCTAATTTCATCTGTTGTTATAGTCAATATTACATTTATCCGAGTGTCTCTAACAACCCTAGACACCTTTTCATAAGTGTTTGCTATTAAAATGAGAAAATCAGTGTCCATGAAGACACTAGGTGCTATTAGCTTACCAACATCTAGCTCCCAAATATTACAATCTGGGGTGGGGGCCTTTCTCTGACTGTAAGCTGTTCTAAATAGAGCCAGGGCATCAAAACTTGTGGTGGCATCTCTTGCCCACCTTCCTGAATCATATAGCCCTTCCCCAATTCTAAAGTGGGGATGTTGTGGTATTGCTTTCTTAGCTTGGGTGGCATCCCCCAAAGACAACAGTAATTGCTGTAGTAAATCCTCCCTAACATTCCATTTCTGGTAGTCAACTTGTCCGGTGATTTCAGCTATAGGGGCCATTCTAATGGTTTTCTATCGATACTAGAACCAGATTCTGAAACAGGAGTTCTAAAAACTTCTTTGAACGGCAATTCTATCTCAATTGGAATGCTTAGTGAATCTGTGAACTTACCCATTCTGCACAGAAGTCGCTTTAAGCTGGTTTTCTTTTGTAATTCCGTCTTTGCGTCAATGGTTTTGGTGAATGATTTAGACAGTAGCTGGCTTAATCATTTTATGGCCTCAATCAAATCAGCCTCTCGAATTGAATTCGACTAGAGTTGCCACATGTTCTATAATTAATTCACCAGCTTCAGTTTCATGGCTTAATGGCTCTCTACAACTTGTTTTATTAACTTTGAATTTGAACCGTTGATTCTGGACACTATTCTTTGCATCGAACGACCATCTTAGTTTCTCGAACATAACTGCTGACTAAGGACACATATCAGCACCGCTTATCGGCTTATTCGTTAGAGGTTGAGCATCTTAGACATAAGCAAATAAGTGATCCGTCAGATGCTAACCAACTTAACGGAAGCTTATCATCCTGCAAGTTGTATATACCTGGGCCCACCAACTGTCAGATGTCGCCACTACTTATCCACTTACTTGTTAGATTTTGTGTACTTTCCCTTGAAGCTAATAAGTGGTCCGTTCGATCTTTAGAAACTTGTGCACCATTTAACTGAGCGCCTTTACAATAGCCTGGCCCCACCAAAGACACGCGTCGGCACTGCTTATCTGCTTACTCATTAGATGTCATGCACTTTGGACATAAGCGGATACGCGTGTTGTTAGATCTTTTAAAAGTTGCTTACCTTTCAACAGAGCGGCTTTACAATAGCCTGGCCCCACCAAAAACACGTGTCGACACCACTTATCTGCTTACTCATTAGATGTCGAGCACTTTGGACATAAGCGGATACACCGACCGTTAGATTTTTTCTGACTTGCACGACACATAAGGTGATGACGTAAAGGGACCCATATGGCGAGACTTAGGAGTTAATAAAGTGGTTAGGATATTACAAACTTTAGGCAAAAAGCAACCTATTCAGCGTGAACACGTAACTTAGGATGACTTAAGTGATCGAAAAAGTAACGCAAGAATAGAATCGATCAAGGCACTTAGGGTTTTTTAGTCATTTTTGACCATTTTCAGATAGGTTGAGGGTTTAGGCACATTTTGTAGAGGCATAAAGTCAAATTTAATACCAATTTCAAAACCCTTGACACTTCAAAGATAGGAGTCCTTATAAAAACTACAAGGCACACTTTGGATAGGAAATAGCACCAACACAAGGTTCCTATTTTTTGCAAAATTTCCCACATCATGAACTTAATGAGGAGTCTCAAAAGTTTCTCTTCCTTAGGGGGATCAATGAAATTTTTATAGAAGCTCTGGATATGATGGGAGGGGGAAATATCACTCAAGTTCCCTGGGACTATATTATGAAGATATGTCAAAATTATTCTAGAGTAGTTGTTTAGAAAGGAAGAGGTTACCAATATAGTATGGGTAAATCCTCCAACAATAGAGTCTTAGGGATGGGAATCAGTCATTTGTTGTCATACTTCAAGAAAGACATCATAAAAAATATGGCTACCCAATTAGGCACACTTCAAGCCAATAAGAAGCATGAGGAGGGATAGGAAATGTTAGCAAAATATTTCCCTCACTATATATAGAAGAGGAAGGAATAGAAATTCAAGGTGGTAGCCAACATTAATAGCACACAAATTCCACTAGAGTTCAAGCCAATTGAAGGAGATGATGAACAAATTTTCTTCATTTCTCAAAGAAGGCATTGAGCTCCAAGATAAGGTATACCACCAGACCCATTATCGTTTAGTGGTCCTTACTCAAATTCTTATGCTCCTAATAATCAATGACAACCTCAATATCCTTAAAATTTTGGAGGTTATCCACCTACACATTGGGATAATCCTCAAAATGCATGTCTCAATTACCAAAAATCACCATCTAAATGGTAGAAAACCCAAGGGAATTGGTAGCAGACATCCCAATGGAGGGGAGACCAACAATGGCCAAACCAGTCTACTAGTTACTTGCAACCACCTCCACATCCTAAAAAAAAAGCACTAATGCCTCCTCATATCCAAGATGCTATTTCACCTAGACCTACTCAATTACTAGCATAACTTGTATCTAATCCTAATAACAAGCCGCATCAGTATCCTGTCTATTTTGTTGATCCAAATTAGTACCCTGCATATTCTCTTGGCATTAGTGATATATATGTTAGGTCGGGTAAAACTTTGTTAGCTCCTTCTTCCCTAGTTATAACCAAAGTACCTATACAAGAGTAAGAGAAGGATAATGTGGCTAGCCCATCTGATCAACCAAGTTAGATAAAAGAGTCAGAGTTGTTCCAAAAATATGATGTAGTACCTCCTTTCCTTTAAAGATTAGAGATGGAAGTGACAAACAAAAATGAGGAGCCCACTTTTGATCTTATATAAAAAGGGGAAAAGTTTGTGGAAATGGGTGCACATTAGTCAAACCCTTGTATGGGAATCAACCTTAAAATGAAATAGAGATTGCATAAAGTAAAGTAAATGTAAGAAGATAAATTTTAGTTTTCACCTTGCATGTAAAACCCTCATGGATGGATATTGAGATCTGTCAAACTCATCAATATTCTTGTATGTGTATGATTGAGATGTAGAATAAAGGATGCCTTCGCAAATGAATGGATATACACTTGCCAAACCTAGATCTTGAATGAATGTATGCTTGATAACTTCAATGGAGAAGGAGAGAGAAGACGAATGGATGTATGGATCTTCTTGTTGGCTTGTGAACTCCTCTACTTGGTCATCATGGGAGAGAAACTTGCATCAATGAGATAATATTTCCTTCACTTGAATGGATCTTGAAGAAATGGAGACTTGGAGATCTTGAATGGGATGCCTACCTTCAAATCTTGAATCCACCACTTTAAATGAGATCTTGACAAAAATAAATTGCATATGATTGATAACACTTTCTTTCATAAGGATTGGATGTAGATGCTAATAATGGATGTCAAAATGAGATACCTTGATGTCCTTTTATACTCATTTTGAGATTCAATATTGCATAGGTTGACCACAATTAAAGAACTAGGAGAAGAAACGCCACATTGGGACCGAAGAAAAAACAAGCACAATGCTTTAGGACAAGGTTGACCTGGACGTCCTTATCCAGGCATTGTTTTTCTTGGAGCTTTCTTAGGCCTAGGGGAGTGTGATAAGTTATGGAGGAAAAAAATCAAAGATGTAGGAATCAAGCATAAAGATATTGGGATCTTGAAATCACCAAAATGGGGTCCAATAGGTCCTAAAATACATCCAATTATGGGTGCTAAATTTTAGGATGGTACACTTCTATCAGTAGATAACCCAATAGACTTAGTGATGAGTTCCTCATTTATTTCAAAGGATATTCCCCCAAGAATAACTCTCTTATCTTCATAGGAGCTAGAAAACTAGACAGACAAACCGTCATCAAATCAATTAATGGATTCACTAAAGTTAGGAACCCCCTTCCTTGCAAATATGTCACACTGTGGGGTCATTCTTGAAATAATCTAGCTTTCTAGGCTTAATGCGGATCTGGTCCCCCCATTACTGTAACAAAATACACAGGTAATCTACTCTAAGGAAAAAAATTTCAAACTTTGATACAGTTAGGGAAACTTTTTGTTATCACAAAGTGATTTAATGGCAAGATAATTTCCTCCATGTTTGGTTTGGTAATATCATTAACCATCCCCTCAGAAAATTAGGCTCTTGCAAGCTACAATTTTACACAAACAAGGGTATTTTCAACATAGTGTGCAAGGATTAAACACCATTATGAGAGGGGCTTGTGACAATCTATGAGCAGATCATGTAATGTCATCTGATCATTATAGGGTACTCCTTTAGATTATTATTATTTTCATGATTACTTAGGGGCCACCTAGATGGAGTACTATTCCTTAGATGGTATTTAATGTTCCATTGGATGAGTCTTTTCTATAATCTCACATCAGCATGCCATGTCATCAACAACATATTCAAATTCAAAACATTTTCACTAGTCCAACACTCCTACTCGATACATAACTAGTCAGGGTTATCGAAGATCCAACTCCAGATGATATAAAGAAGGAGGCATTGATACCAATAAATATTGTTAGACGTCATCCCCATTGGAATTTAAAAACTCTCCCTTCAAGAGAGTTTGAATTTCCACTAAAAGAGAGTGGATATTTCACCAACATCTCAACCTCTCCAGATTGTAACCACTAGCAGCAAGAGATTCTACTCCCATATTGCCTTCCTGGTAAACATGGTTGATAAAAAAGGATTCATAGACTAATAGGATATTATGAAGATCTACCAAAATCCCCTCAACTATACAATTGGCCTTGGATAGTCCTTTAACAACATCGACGATGAGCTTGGAATCCCCTTCAATTGAAAGGGTTCTAATACTAATAGAGTACACAACCTTGAGTCCCCAAAGTAATATCATTCCATTTTCTTTGTTACTCATGTGTTTCGGTAGTTCACCACTATAGGCTGCCACAAAATCCCCAATGTTTGTTCTTATTATGTCACCTATAGTAGTCATCCCCTAAGAGTGCTTCACAGTTCCATCAAAGTTGATCTTGGACCAGTCATGCATAGGGGGGTCCATTTTGTACTTTTCCTTTTTAGTTTTAGAGAAAATTCAAACTTCCCATAAGAATATAGGAGGGTCCAATTCCATTAAATTTGATGATCAAGAGTTGAGGGAGGGATAGGGGGAAAGGGAACATTGTGACAATCAAGTTTTCTAACAGCATTCTATGGAAAATGTGAAAAATAATATCAAGTGGGCATTCTACACCCTGGAAAATTCTCTTATTTATCTCCTTCTAGATTTCCCAATTTAGATGCGGAGTATGATAAAAAAATTCCTCATTATTTTTGCAAAGGACACCATAGTTTGGTAGCTGATATTTGTGCTTATTGAGATTTTCCTATGTAAGGATTTTGTTGTGCATGACCATTCACCAAAATAGGTTAACCTTTGGGATGAGTTGGGAGTTCCAAACTCTTTTCCACAAGTTTCCATTATTACCTTTGCAGATAAGTAGAAGATAGGAAAACTTCACCGAAAATTTTCCACTAGCATTTCTTTTCCAAATAAAGCTATTATATCTAGGGAACATCAAAATTCTCTCCTCCTTGAGCCTCCTTTGTAAATCCAAGGCTAGAGGCATCAGTTTCTATAAGTCTTAGGAGAAAAGAAAAATATTTTTCTAGGATCTAGAATGATCAATGTACTAAACCACCCAAACACTAAAGAAGAGTTTACCAAATTTATAGAGCTCTTAATAGGCTGGTTGAGAGGATAGAGTTGTGTCATCCATCTAGGTATCATCCCATAAATAAATCATCTAGCCATCACCAACGGATGATATTCCATATCCTGGACCTCTAGGGAGCCCTTGCATATTAATAAAGAAGTAGAATTTTTCCTTATTTAGGTATTTTGAAAACATGATGTCACACCAAGTGGGATTATGCCTCCATCCAACCTTTGCAAGAAGGGCTTTCTTAAGGTGATAATTTTTTCTGACACCTAGTCCTCCCATTATCTTCAACTGGGAAACAGAGTCCTAGTTGACTAATGACATTCTCTTCTTTTACTTCATTCCTAACCAAAGGAAGTTTCTTTAAATTCTCTCAAGATTCTGAGCCAAATAATGAGAGATTCAAAATAGACAAATAAATTAAACAAGTAGCCCTTGCAGAGAAGTTGTTAGGAGTTGCAATTTACCAGTATTACTAAGAAGCTGTCATTTCCATTTGGTCAACTTACATTGTGTTCTCTTAAGAATTGAGTTCCAAAAATAGTTGGACACCTCTTTAAATTTGAGTGATAGCCCAAGATAAATATCAGGAATATTCACACATTGACAACCAAGAATATTCTTGATTTTGTTCTCGAGATTGTCAAAGGAGTTGAGGAAGTAAATTTTTCTTTTGCATAATTGATGTTTTGTTCCAACACAAAAGTGTATTGGCTAAGGAATAATTTCTAAGCTCTATCTTGAATCACCAAATTAGTACCAAAAAGGATTGTGTCACCAACAAATTGTTGTAGTACAAAATGGGGTAGGGTGGAAGTAGGACACACCCCAAGGAGTTTATTCTCATTTATCATTTGCAAGATGTTTCTCTCGATAATTTTTTTCAACCTAATAAACAAGTATGGGGATATGGAATCACCCTATTTGATAGTCTAGTGGCACCATAAAAAACCATAGGGACACCATTGAATAGGACAAAATAGTGGACATTGGTCACACATTCTTTGTTCAGGGAAATCACTATCTTGTCAAAGCCAAATCTTTTTAGAACTTTGAAACGGAAGTCCCATTTGACCTTGTCATATGCTTTGGAGATGTCTAGTTTGAACACCATCCTTGACTGCCTGCATTTATCCATACAGTGGAAAACTTCATGAGTAGTAATGGTGGTTTCAAGGATTTGACTCCCAAGGACAAAACCTTTTTGGTTATAATTAATGAGGTTGTCTAGTATGGGTTTAATCGTGTTAACCAAGACTTTAGAAAATATTTTGTAAACTATATTACAAAAGCTTATTAGCCTAAATTCATGAAGAGAGAGAGGCTCAAAAATCTTAGGGATTAAACCAATGAATGAGAAATTTAATTCGTTAAGAATTTTTCCTGTTCTAAAGAAGTCTCTAGTAGCAATAATAATGTCTAGGATAACTATATCCCAGAATTCCTAGAAAAAAATAGAGGGAAGTCATCCAAGCCCATCTATTTGAAAGAAATCATAGATAAGGTATCAATACTCACTTCTTCCATAGTAATCGAGGTCATGAACTGTGCATTGTCAACTATACTAACAACCCTTGGTAGGTAGTCTAATACTTCAGCTTCCAAAATTCTATCAATAACACAACTATCATCACTAAAGGCTTTTGAAAAATTAATCAGGCCATGAGACCCAATTTTGCATCCTCTATAATAACCTTGTCATGGTCATCTCCAAGGCTAAAAATGGCATTCCTTTTCTTGTGCGTGCTAGTTGAGTGATGAAATAAGGCCAAGTTTTTGTCCCCTTGTTTCAATCATTGAAATTTAGACCTCTGTTTTGAAAAGATTTCCTCCCTATAGAGGATTCCTTTCCATTTGGATCTTAAGACTTCTTCTACATGCGTTGTCACTGAATTTTCACCACTGGTCATTTGTTCCTAAATAGAGATCAACTTCATACTACTTTCCTTTTTCTACTAAAAAATGTCTGCAAATGTGATTTTGTTCTAGCCCTTCACATTCCTTTTGATAATGCTGATTTTTTGGACCAAATAATACATTGGAGTCTCGAATACATGTGAGTCCCACCACTTCATGATGCAAGAATGGAAGTCAGGCTGAGTATTATACATGATTTCATAGCAAGAAGGGTCATGTCCCTTCTACAATATATTCTTCCAATCCAGTAAGATAGGATTATGATCAGGCATTATTCAAGGAAGGGCTGTAAAAAATGAGTTAAACCCTATATCCTAATTAGAAGAGAAAATGAATCTATCAACCCTAACTTGAATGAGGTTTGTGCCTTTCTTATGGTTTGACCAAGTAAATAAATGTCCAACTAGATCAAAGTCAACCAGGCCCATAACATTAAAGAAATAAGATAAATCAAGCATACTATTGGTATAATCCTCTAGACCACCCATCTTTTTTGAGGGGAAAAGTGGCGAGTTGATGTCACCAACAAGGAGCTAGTGTGAGGTGTTAAATTGTTGAATAAAGGATGATATCTCATTCCAAACCCTTTTCCTATAAGTGTGGGAGTTGGGTGCATAAATATTAGCCATGAACCAAGCATGGCCCTTGGATGCCAATTTGGTAATCATGATATTTTTATTAGATAAGGTCAGTTCCTCATCCGCCTTTTATGGATTCTACATAGTGGCAATATCTCCAGGTTCCCCATATGCTTCAATTGTAAAAAAGTGGGATCCTGACCATAAAACCCTTGCAAGAGTACAAAAAGAGAGTTTTGTCATCTTTATTTCTTGAAGGAGAAGAACATCAATATCATTTTCCATAATAAAATTTTTTAAGGAAAATTATTTTGGGGGCCATTCAGCCCCCTCAAAGGAACTTCATTTCTTCGTCTTGGTTGAAAAGTATAAGGTCCTCTTCCTACCATTGGAAACTTCCCTTGTAACTTCTCTTTGTCTCATAACTCATTTCAACGATCGACTAGCCTTGGTGTCAACCCCAACATCAGCCTTTTTATTTTTCTTTTTCTTTTTCTGAATCATCCACCCATCATCACCCATTGAGGTGCTAGTTGACGCTCCCACTGATAAGATTATTTTTATTATAGGGGGGTGAGTAGTGGTTTGGATGAAGTATCAAAACTGTTATCTCTAGGAGTGGCAAGGATTACTCCCAGCTGAGGTAAGACATTAATAATATGGAGTATCTCTCCTTCCTCCAGCGTAGGAGTTTGGTCCAAAGTACCAGTTGGATCCTTCCCCTAATCAAATTTCTTAGGGGTTTCTAATAGTTTCAAGAGCCCGTCCATGAAGGGATATTCACCGCTATCAGAGTTAGAGTCCCCTACCTCTAGGGGTGCAATGACCCTTAGAGGAGAGGTGGAGATTTCCTTTAGCTTTTGTTGCTCATTTTTAGGGGCTTTACAATTAGATATCACATGACCTAATTTTTTAAACTATTGATAGAAGATCATGACATTTTGATATAAGAGTGCTTGTGTCCACTTCCCCAATTTATATTCTAGGGTAATAAAGTTGGGGAGAGTTTTATTAACAATCACATTAACACAAGAAGGGAAAAAAATAACTTGGACTTTGCCTTGGTGACTTCATCCATAGACATGTAGTTGCCAAAGGTGTTGCTAATCCAGCAAAAAATTTGTTCATCCTAGAATTTGAGTGGGAGACCTGATATACGAGCCCACATATGGGCTATCCAGCTTAGATCAACAACATGATCAAAGCCAGGCTTCCATCTGCAAAGGGAGAGCGAAGATGTTTCCCATAGGTTTGACAAATGGTAGTTAGGTCCTTCATTACCGTAAATTTGAAAATAAATAATGCACCATGCATTTCACTAGTCGTAACACTTCCCTTAAGTTTCCATTTCTAAGAGACCCACTTCCTAACCATATCAATAGTTGGCCTAAATGAGAAGAAACAACCAACTAATGTATTGTTCATCAAAGAGATTATGTGATCAACAACATCATCATGAACCATGATAGTCATTCCCTCTTCCATTTGTGTGCACTCTGGAACAACCTCATATTCCACCTCCGTCTGGAAGCGACCTACCAGAAAATGTTTCCACCCTTCAAAAAAGAATTGTTTTGGCTCTTTAACTAGTCTAGTCTACCTTATTAGAAGTTGCATCTGGGACTCCAAATCCAACACCAAAAGCCTTGGTGCTTTCAGCTTCCCATGATGTGATCCTGACAATAGCAGGTACCCATGTAGTGGGACTACCAGCCCCAACGTGCATGAGTTTTAAGTTCGTGTTGGGGGGTCCCTAAGGGGGGATGTGCCCCCCATCACTTTTTTCCATCATGGATTTTGCAAAGGTTCAAAATTTGCAAAGCGGGAAGTAGCTTTTTAAAGTTAATTTTTGTTAAAATGTAACTTTGAATCAAATTTAATTTAAAATGAGTCCTCCAATGATTTTTTAACAATAATATATGTATGGCTATTATTATTATAATAGATGCTAATTAATTTTAATTTAGTGATTAAAACATTATTGTACATGGAACTTTAATTCTAATTTCAAATATATTTTGTTTTTGTTACATGCGTAAATCATTATTCTTACAATTATTTGTTTAACTAAACAATATGCTATAGATTTTTCTAATTGATAGAAACTAGATGCAATTTGTTTTGTTTACTTACTAAGAAAAGCATTTAAAGAACTCCAAATTATAATTTAACAATGTCCAAATATTATTACTACTATTTACAAAAGTTTAAACTTCAATACAAAAACATTATGGCTATGTCCTCTTGTCTTATTAAGATATGCTTCCTTACTTTTGATATTTATTTTCCTTTTTTAAATTTGCTTTATTTTACTAAAACTTTCTTCTTTTAAAAAAAAATAATAGTTTTTTTTTTAAAATCACAATAATAAAAGATGATAATTTAAATTTATTTAAATGTATAAATACTATTTTAGTTAATTTTGATGTTAAGTTTTTTAAATGTAATTTTTAATATATATTAATAAAAAATCTTTTAACAGTAACAAAATGTTAATAATATATTTATATATGTTAATAATATTTTATTTTTTATTGTATTTTGAAATTGAAAGAAAATAATGAAATAAATGATTTTAAATGATTTTGTAATTTACTAAATAGAGTAGTGACAATGTCTATGGAATTCCTTTCTTCATTATCGTATACTTTGATGGTAATTGTATGATTGAAGATCTGCAAGGGTGTCCACAAAATCTTTACAATACAAAGATTTAGGGCAAAATTATTATTTAATAGAACCCTTTGCACTTGGCAGTTATTAACCCCGACTTTAATATAGAGAGACAAATATGATTGGGTCTGGCAATCATGGCATTAGATTGAGTGAAAGCAAGTTGGTAAGTGGATGATATGTATGTCACCAAAGCTTGGAACTACATAGGGTCAATATCATTTGGAACACAGGTATCTCACAATATGCATGTGAGAATCTCTTGATGGACAAGAGATGATCTAAGGAGGTCTAAAATTGATATCTATGGGAGTGTCTTCCCAAGGTGTTCTAGGATATTATTATACAACATGGGCGCTTGGGTAGGAGTAGAAACTGAGGGATATGACACTATCATTTAGGCCCTTCTACTAGAATATGCATATTTGGTATCAACTCCTTTGACACGATTCATGTTAACTTGATCTTCTACTTGGGTGATGCATGTGACTGTCTCCATATTCAAACGGGACAACGTTATAGTTTATATGAATTGTTGTATTTAATTATTCTAAACTAGATGTATGACCTACATTTGAATCTCTATATTATAGCTAGAGGCTCCTCTTTGTCTCCTCTTTTTAGATCTGAGGTATTGTGTTGGTTTTCTATTTTTTATTTCACTATTATTGTTAAAACTTATCAATTTTTTATCATATATGTTGGATCTTAATCACATAATTTATAATCTCAAATCTATTGCAAAAAAAAGATCGTAGTTCAAGTGTTTATCTCTCCTTTTAGGACCAAAGTTAGGTTTATTCGTGTTCCAAAGTTATGCCATTAAAATTTGAGATCGTAGTTTGTATCCATAGGTCTAGGATCTCATTTTAATATTGATCAAAAGGTTTCACGATAAAATTCACTCTCAAGCAGACACCATCATCTAAAAACAAAATTAAAATCCTAACATTGCATAACAACCAACTAGTTAAAACTTAAAGAAATTTACATATAATATTAGGCATCACAGATCTTGATGAAGCATATTATGTTTGTTACCTAATTTCATTATCATCTCAATCAGGTAGAGTTGGAACAACTTGTGCAGATAAAGGTGAAAGGTGTACATTTATTTATGTTAAGTGTTCATTACTGAAAAATAAAATGCTACTAAATGAACATCATATTTATGCAAGTGTTTACAAAAAGAATAGAATACACAAATTTGCAAATAAAAGTGCTTTCTTTATTCATAAATATCAAAATATCCCACACACGCAATGGGAATAACTGCTAATATATTATAAAATTAAATGATGCGTATGAGAATGAAGCATAAGGAAAATAAGAGGGACTCATCATTTCCTGGAATGACGAATCTCATAGTTGAATGTTGCATCTTTAGTTCAGCTTGTCTCGTCATCCAAAGGCACCCACAAGGAGGTGGGAAGGTTGTGTTAGAGCTTGGGATTCTAAATATTTACTTACACATCATCAATAGATGCACAACTCACTCCGATAATACATCAAATCAACTATAGAAGAAATCAGAAGAACAAATAAGAAATTCATTGTTTTATCTAATGTGTTTGTTCATTGTGAAGGTACAAGTATCATGTTTATCATTGAATATCTTAAGTTGATATCATGAATTTTACAGTATGTGGGGTAAAATGGGCTCCCACAAGGGTTGAGCCCAACATTCTATTAGTTTCGTTATTGTTTTTAGCATAGGAAAGTGCACAGTTTAGCATTATCATGCCATTATAACCCAATCAAGTAGGTATACATCACTTATAACAGTGAATTATTGTCACCATCATAAGAAATGGACATCTTCTCAGTGGGGTTACAATGACATGATGGTGCTGAGAATAACAAAAATAAACATCATCACAGTGATAGAAGGTATCCATGTTATAGCATATCAAGACAATTAAGAAACAATGATATCAAGAGATCAAACATTACATGTCTAAGGCAATGACAAATATGTGTTAAGACAATGATACAAAAATAGTGATATTGATATGCTTACTTAGAATAGAGATACATATACCAATATTTGAATATAATTACAAAATAGTGATTGTATAGTTGATGCAATACATCATAATACATAATAGTGATCAAGCATGAAGGTCATCACAATAGTAGAGGACACATGATTATATCACTACTACAAACATAGTCATGAGAATTTTCAAGGTAAGTAGACACAATGGTATACAATGTATCTTAGTAGCGATCTTGCATAGATGACAGTGAACTTGGTCATAGCAAAGGTGAAAAGATGCCAGGGGAATCATAGGAAGAGGAGCTCAAATGGTACTACTACAACAATGCATACATGTAATAGACAATTACAAGTAGTGGTGATAGGGATCCAATCCTATAGTATGCAACGAACATAAAAATTATGAAGTGCGTGCCTTGAACGTTAAAAGAATAGTGATTGTTATATAGAAAATAGTGTTAAACTATGACAAAGATCAAGAGATTAGACATGTAGTCCAATACCAGAGTCAACATAGTATGCAAAAACAAGGTGTTTGTCATTACGTTGTAATGATCAAATAAAGGGCATAGATACAAAGGGAGATCAAAAACACTCTTTTGTCTAGATAAAACCAAATGAGAGTCACATTTAAGCATAAGAGTAAAAGATAGTATCAAAAGCAATGTGAATCAAAGGATAATGCTTATAGTGATGAGATCAAAGTATTCCATTGAGTGTATCAGGTAGATACAATAATTTAAAGATAATATTATAATGCAAAGAATAGTCACGAAATCTATTATATCTTAAAAGGACAGTGACATTAACTATTACAGTACATATGAAGGAATATTTCCAAGGAAAACACAACAAAACATTGTCCCTAAAACTCAGTCAATACTGATCCATCAAAAGGGAAAAATTGTAGCAACACTTGGTGTATAAAATAGTGAACATATACATGTAAACGATGCTATCACAGATTTAAGACAACAATAGTATCAATGGGAAGAAGGACATGTCAAAATTATTACTAAAAGAAGATTAAGAGAAGCCTTAGAGAATTTACAAGGTCAAGAATAAATATATGTTTTCAACAACAAAACATGGAGCATCATCATTTTTTAGAATACAGTATGGCATGGGGACATCATTTGTATCATAGAAGGGAAACATTCATAACAAAAGAAAAGTGAATAATTTTTAATTACAATATCAAGGACATTGATTTACTGTACCCAAAGATTATGAACATTGAAGTTTCATAGATTCATTGTTTAGTAAATATGAATAAGATAATGAGATGTATGCTAAAAAGGGTCATGGCAGGTTGCTGACAGATAAAAGATGACCATAATGATTCCTAGAGATGGTACTGATTGTTTTTGTCATAACATTAAAATAATGATTTAAGTGGTTTCAAATGATAGTGTTTTTTTATCAATAAAAAGTTTATTTTATTTAATTAATAATCAGGATTTAAGCTTGGCCCAAACCAGGGGTGAATACAAAAAGGGAATCCACCTCCCATGCAAAAATCTTCCCAAATAAAGGATCCATCACTATTTTTTTCTTGCAAGCCCCTCCCTTAGAGTGAGAGAGGAGAATCATATCAAAGGTTCTTCCCACCTTTCTATTCTTATCCTTCTTCCTCCTCACCACTTTCCAGCCCTCCTAAAAACTTACCAGCCTCTTTCAACCAATGTGAAGGAACATCACTCAAAATCCCCAAAGTATCTACATCACAATATTTTTGAAACTCAACGTCTCTTGAGTCCTTGGAAGCATCACTATGTACCACCTCATGTATAGGAGGAGAAACTTGACATTCAGACTTTGAAGGAATGGGATATATATTTTTTGGGGTCTTCGTAGCTAAAGCCTGCTAATCTTGAGTAGCGCCCAAATGAGGTCCTGATATAGACACACCATTCTTTACCAATGTAGCCTCCGTGGGAGTTTTAACCCTTTCTCCTTTCTCTTTCTCCACATTGTACAAATGAGTGGAACAATCTCTCCTCTAGGAAGCCTCTTTCAATACTTTCTTTTTTATGCAATTGGAAGCAATGTGCTTTGTCTAAAAGAAAATTATACACTTGAATGAAATGCCCTCAAAATCCACAGATTGAATCCACACACCTGTAGACAACTTTAAAGATAACTCTACTGGAGGGGCATTCGATAAATCCATCTCAATAAGAATACATGCATATGTAGTATGAAATAAATTCTCAGAGCCCTCATCTACCCCCAAAAACCTACCCAGAGTATTCCCAATTGCCACAAAAAAAGATTCACGCCAAAATTGCAAAGGAAAATTTTGAAGTCTTACCCAAACAGGAATTTTATCAAAATATTTTGTAGCTGGATTAAAGGCAGGGTACCAGGGTTTCAGCAACAATAGGAACTTGTTCTCCCAGCTCCAATGAGATTCACACAATATTTTCTTCTTGTCTTGTTCACTTTCAAAAACTACCACAAAAAAACCATGAGCCCATGGATAAATTTGCACCTCCCCATCAAGAATGGGGATTCAATTATCTGAAATCCATTTGTGAAGTTCACCCAGACTGGGCCAAAAACCATTAAACCTCCCAATTAACCTCATCTCTCTAAAAAGTCTTTCATTCCTATCAATCTCTACTTCAATCTCTCCATATAAATACACCAATGTCCTATCTCCACAGGGCTTAATCCATACCCCACTCGATCTTCCTTTTCTATTATTTCCTTTGACTGCATCAACGAATGACTCCTTCTAATTGAGATCTTTTTTTTCAAAAAATACCCTCTGTTCCTCCAAACCCCCAGTAGAAGTGACCTTCCCCACCCCCAAACGCCCCCCCTTTCTCAAAACCCTTAAATTTTTTATACTGCATTCTTCGCAGCAATGACCTCGCCTCACCATCACTACTTCCATTCTCACAGGAGTGTCCATATCTCACAAAACCATCCTACTCGGTATCTTCATCCATCTGTAGCCACATGGAACCCATCTTCTTGGGATTATTTCCACGACCATACAAACCTGACTAGAGGACATAGGCCTTCCCAAAATTCCATCGTAGTTTGAAAACAGAGCCGCTATGAGCAGAGGCGAGAAAATCTCGACTGAGCATAAACCCTAGACAACGGTCTAAATACCTATTGATGATCTTCAGCCTTTCCAATAGTTGCCCTGGAAAAAACCTCGCTACCCCTCTGGTAGACATGAAAATCCAAAACACTAGAAGGGAAGGCAACCACAGTGTCATTCCCCTGAGCCTAGAGAACCCCCGGCACCGTAACGGTCAGAAGCGCCATTTCTCAACAGTAGATTTAAGGAGAATATTTCAAATGATAGTGTATTATTAGTTCCTGCCATAGGCAGGATATTATAGCATTCATTGTAATGCTACTGTTTGTATTAGTTGTCCAATCATATCATTGTATTTTTCAACAACTTTTTGTATTGGTATAGTTTTAATATATTTTAAATTTTTTATATTGTAATAGAAATTATTTATCTTTAATTTTATTGGTTGAATGTGACTACAGTAGTATGTGAGGCTTTTGCCTTTTTGTAAGAGATATTTTTATTTTAGTTGTCCAATCATAACATTTTATTTTTTAACAACTTTTTACATTTGTATAGTTCTAATATATTTTGAATAATCTATTATTGTTTTTTTGCTACTATTGTTTATAATATGTTTATTGCAACTGATTAATTATATTATATATTAATATTAACTTAATAGTATAATATTAATATAATTTTTTATATATTATATTGATATAATATATTATTAGATTCATAACAGTGCACAAAAAATACCAAAACAATGTTAATTTAAATATCATTAATTACTTGAATATGATATTGTAATAGAAATCTTCATTTAATATTTACTATTTA
>MU226879.1:2761148-2786141 GCA_018584345.1 Thuja plicata | reverse complement strand
TATTTAATGTTCATCTATAATTAATGATTATATTTACTATTTAATATTTAATGTTCATCAAGCCAAATCTCGTAAGGCTTAATCTTTAGGACTTAGGCAGGAACTAGACGCTATGCGTCCTTGTTTAAAAGAGGAACACATGAAAGGTGGTCATCATAATAAACAGAGTAAGGGCGATAAGAATATGATTCCAACACAAAGGCAGTTATATTAAAGAGCTCATAGATAGTCAATTTAATGGAAATTGGCATGAAAACAAGAATTTGCTAAAAGATCATCAAAATCACCATAATAGAATCAAATCACATAGATAACTAGAAAACATCATTGAAGCAGTCAACAATAAGGGAGTGTTATAGATTGGAAAAAAATAGATCTTTAAGGACATTGATAAAAAAAGCACCATACATAGTCAAGGGGCAATTACAAGGAGTAATGTTGTTGTTATCGTTAAGGAAATAGTGCTTTTGACAATGTAAGGAAACAATATATAAGCATGAAAGGGTCATATTTCTAGAGCAAAGTATAGGGCCGCGTCTAGTAGAGGTTTCATTTCTTCTAAAATAAACTAGTTACAATGCTTAAAAAAAGAAACAATAGCCACGAATTGCAAATAATGCATGTAAAACCACATAAAAATTCCTTTTCATTTCTTCAATAAAGGTTGAAATAGAAGAATTTGAGCCAGAAAGCATAGATATTTCAAGTGTTTCCACATTTTTTCAAAAATACCAATATTAGAGAACAAAAAACACGAGTGTTATAATATATAAACCACAAACTATGTGAAAGTTTAGAAAATCCTAGAGTATGAAAAATAGATAATCTTAATACAAAGAACTCAAGAGCATGGTTTTTCCATAGAATGAAGACATACCTTCTATAATGGACAAAAACTATGTAAAATCTTCAACCAAATCCATAGAAACCTCAAGATATCCACTGTGAAACCCTTAGTGGTGGGAGAAGAATGAAAGCACGAAAAATGAAATGAAATGAGGGTTGCGGGTGCGTTATATTTTTCACCCTAGAGTTGACCAATGAGGAGGCTTTTTGCCTTTGAAATTAAAATTGTTTACCTTCAAATAAAATTTGCATAGGTATTAAAGCTTTACCTTTATGCTTGTATTTTGCATCCAAGTTTTTAAAGTAAAATACTATAGAAGTGATGTATTGTAAATTACTTTAATAATATTAAGATGCAAAACTAAATACCTTGGCCTTTGAATAATAATTCAAATAATGTAACTAGAGGTTTAAAAGAGATTAACAACTATTGTGGAGGAATTTTGGTGACTTAAGGGTAGTTAGACATTAGTTTTGGGGCTCATATCGATTGTGCATCAGTACAAGAGAACTTTTTTCCCAATTAACTCCAGTATATTTCATTTACACCCCCTTTTCATGCATGTTTTTCTTCAATTTCGATCCAAAGGGGATATTTTGAAATTTTAGAGAAGAAAACAAAGAGACCCACCAGTTCTAGTTCAGTACGGGATCAGTTCACTTGAAGTTCACTTTGGGGTTGGTGGAAGACCTTTTATAAGGCAATTGTATCTCCTTTTTAGAGTTAGTTTTTAGAGAGTTATTTTCTTTGTCTCGCATGTATTGTAGATTTTCAGTGCTCTTTCATGCTGAAGAAAAGCATTGTGACTCATTATCTAATTTATTTGTAACAAAAGCACTCTTTCTTTTTTTATAAAATAGTAGCGGATGTCATTTCCAATGCTTCTTATTTTGTGTTATTGAATGGATTATTTCATTAATTTCTATGATTTATCCTCTAGTTTGTCTCATTTAATTAGAATTCGGTGTAATAAGATACATGGTGGATGCAGGTCTTAAATTGTATAGTTATTTCTAATAGTTTATAGTTGTGAAACCATTTGGTTTTCCTTTAAGCGAGCAATTAGGTCCAACACTTTCTGAGAAATACTTATGCATCACATGTTTAGTTGAGTTATGAGAGTTTCAAGGTTATTTGTTGAAGATTTCATGAGTTAAGCAAGCTGCATATCTCAGTTAGTATTTGGTGTATCACCTCCTATTAAGATAGGTTTCATTTCAAGTACGCTTCCTTCTATCCCATATCCATGTCAAGCTTAGTTTTTAGGATATAAAAAGGGGAGTCATCCCATACTCCAGAGGTTCATCTACACAATGAGAAACCCACAAGCTGGTAGATATTCCAATGTTTCACGGGATTGATGAGCATCAAGCTTAGCTCTTCAGGTACAAATCCCTGTGACGGTAATGTTAAATATAATAAAGACAAGACACCTAAAAAATATAAGATCAATCGATGATATTCTAAATATTTATAGTTATCACTTTCTTGGTCACAATATTTAATCAACTTTGACCTTCCATTTCTATTTTACATGCAGTGGTTACCATAATCAATACACAAATCATGATAAATTGCCAACACTTCAACTAATAGGCCTCTAATATATCATTTAGACATCTAAGTAATATTAACCCAATCAAGTCATTTATAACAAAAAACATGCAATTTTTTTAAAATGAGTACATGCCAAAACATAATCAACAATTCATAAAATTACAATTATAATCACAATGAGGAATCATTGTCATCAAAATATACATG
Organism: Thuja plicata; assembly: GCA_018584345.1. Classification (NCBI taxonomy): domain Eukaryota; kingdom Viridiplantae; phylum Streptophyta; class Pinopsida; order Cupressales; family Cupressaceae; genus Thuja; species Thuja plicata. The sequence goes on along the minus strand of MU226879.1, from coordinate 2,783,530 downwards.
CTTATTCTAAGCATAAACTTATTTTTTTTTATGGAAGTCAAAACATAAGGATTAATAAACCAAACAAGTAATCATCAATATGATGTTTAAGAAAATTGATAACATAATTCTATCATACTAATTTATAGAGTTACAACATATATTATGACAAATGTGCATTGAAGATATTAGACAAGGATAGTGTAATTAGGTTTCCAAGATGGTTGGATCTTACATTAAGTCCAACCATAATTCATAATACTTATTTGGTAACAAGAGATTAAAAATGGGAGATAATTTCAAATTACAATTTAGCAAATTACAATTTTAATTTTTTTTATTAAAACAACAACAACAAAATAATAGTGTTGTCCCTTAAAAAGATACAAACCTTGGGGTGCAAGAACTAGATACGTTAGTTTGAACAAACACTGCATCCATGGTATTAACAACTTTCAAGAGAAATATGAAATAAAAAGTGATAATTGACAAACAACCCACGTAGGGGCGATTAACAACAAAGGGAAAACGAAAAGAATATAGAAAATGCACCTTAGGGGTGAAACACATGGACCAAGTGAAAGTAAGCTCTAGAACCATGACAAGTGTTGCAAAAACCCTTGCTTTAGTCCTCCTTTATAAAATTAAAGACCTCCCAAAGGTCACCTTTCTCATTCTTATTGTCACCAATGATCCTCTACTTTAAGAGGCAAAGTAAAGTTGTGGAGTTGTGTATCATTATACAGTTAAACTGAATGATACTCCTCATCAATATTTTCATGTCAAAAAATTTACTCTTTGGGAGATCAAATTACTCTTTGAGAGTCTTCACCTTAGAAGAAATTTAAACACATCCTTCACAACCCTTCAATATTGTCTGGGCATCATCTCTCTCTTAATCATCCAACACTCTAGTCTTAAAGCTATAACAAAGGTAGGAAATGATACCACTATGCAAACCCCAATTACACTCTTAAGGATCATTTGTGTTCCCTTTGATATCTTTCACTTTTCCCTTGTTTAGTTTCCTCTTCCCTCGTTCCTCATTCTCCACTTGAACTTCCTCCTTCCTCTCGTATTTTCCCACATCTCTTTTGTCCAGGGTGATGACCCTACTACAAATATCAATTGATGAAACCAAGCCCTCTGGCCTAGACTATTTCATTCCCACCTTCGCCGGTTCAATATTCTTCATTTGCAGGATAACAACATTGCCAAATGAAGCCTGTATTTGAGAGTGTGGCATAAAAACTCCTCATTCTACACCTTTTGTTCGCTTGAACAAATATGTTCATACACATATTAAGAAATGGAAGGCTCCACCACTAGGTCAGAATTGTTCCTTCCTATGTTGACAACATTTCCAGAAAAGATTGCCTTTGCCACATTGGTTACAAATATCCTCAATCAACACGTATCATTCTCTCAATCAAACATGTCTACACCCATAATTAGATTAGAAATGCATGGCTCCATTGTCCACTCGACACTGATTTCAAAATGAATATGGGAGGCAATTTGAGGCCTAAACCACCAAAAGTGATTTAAAATATTGATAGAGGCATGATAGGTAAGGAAAGGGGTCCTCCTTCCAAACCAAACCCATACAATGTACCATCCATTATGATTGTAGTGAATGGGGTGCTAATTCATTCAAGGTGACACATAATATAAAAAAATACTCGTAGAAAAAATAATGTGGCATTTAGGACCACATCTACAAGTGTATTTTTCATGCTCCCAAGTATTATAACACATCTTCCACCCAAAATAATTAAACCTCATAATCTCAAAACTAATCAGAAACCATAGAATTTGAGTAATTAACAACTCTTGAAAAATAAACCTCTTGTCTTTGCACTTTAAAAGCATAATACTGAAAGAGGACTTCACAAAGCACCTACCCCCCTCAAAAAGATTAGTCATGGGCATTATTAATAATCAATCACTCTCCCATAAGGAGAGTTTGGATGTGATATAAAAGGGAATCTTGTCTCCTCCAACACCTTATGCCCTTTGTTTGAAGGCAAAGGGTAGTCATACCATCAACAATCTAATCCCTTCTTTGTAGATGTGATTGATCACAAAGATATTTACGCCTAAGAGGAGTTTAAGGATATCCCTGATAATCCTATCATTAAACCAATTGAATTTAGACAACCCTTTGGTAGTATCAATAATAATATTTGAATCCCCTTCTATTTACAAGGCCTTAACTCCATTTGAGAGCCCCATTTGGCCCCAAATTGGGGTCATCCCTTCAGATTAATTATTGGTATATATGTTGATAGAAGAATGTTGGTAGATGATATTGATGATGCTTTTATGGAGTATGGATGTCATTGTTGGAAAACCATTACATAGGTGAGAATTTTTTGTGTAAGTATATGGAGTTATACCAATTGGTACACAGCTATAGCCAATTGGTAAAGATAAGTCAAGTGAGAAAGGTAATCGGTGAACAAAATAACAAGTGAAGGATAGATCGGTAAAGGAATACAAGTTTTGTTATCGGTACATTGGAAGGTGTAAAGACAACAGGTGAACTATGATTTGTGATTGAACTCTTAGATCACACCGGTATAGGAAAAAGTGAAGATATTATTAACTGGTCAGCGCAGTGAACAGGTAAAAGCTAAAGGTTATTAAATAATTTTGCTTAATTGGCTAAATGGGTTATGACGGTGGACGATTCAGTGAATCTGGGCATTATGAAAAATGTAGTACATTGTTTGAGGAATTGAATAAGTCAATTCTTGGGGATCTCTATACATATTTGTGTGTGAATCCAAGGTATATTTTGGCCAATAATATTGAAGAAATATTTCACATTGGGGATAACAACTTAAAGTTTGTTATGGCCGACACGGTAAGGATTTCAATTTTCTATGAGTTAGTTATGATTGATAAAGCAATTTTGGAGGGAAATGGAAACCCTAATTAGGTTTACAGTCAAAGGTAAACATAATATATAAGGTTATATGATGATAGTTGTTGTTGTAGTTAAGTTGTTGAAGTATTGTTGAAAAGTTGATGAAGTGTTATTGTCAGAAAGATCTTGATCAACGATTACATAGTTATTTACAAAGAAGATTCAGGATTGGATTCAAAACAAGAAAAAAGCATCAAGGATTTGATTAGAATTAAGGAGTGCATATCACTAGACAATTACTCTTTTTGTTTTCCTAATAGTTTCATCAAGTTAAAATCCCTTCACAGAGTAGTCTCTAGCAAGACTTTATTGTAAATCCCTTAACAGGGTGAACACTCTATAAGTGGGATTAAAATCCTCTAACAAGGTAGTCAGTAATAGGACTTTTGATACTTTTAATAAGGTATCGGTCACTCCTAACATGGTGACTCACCTAGAAAGTGACAGATTGTAAGCTCCTAACAGAGCATTCTTTTCTACTACAGTGAGAAGATTGTGGGTTTCATCCCCACTGTGGATTTTCCCTATGACCAAGGGTTTCCATGATAAAAATCAGAGTGTTATGTGTGTGCATGTGTTTTCATGTGATTCATTGAAATTTTACTTTACAACTACAATTATATGCTTCATAGTTTGGAAGTTTCTTTTGTTGATACTTAAAGGTATAAGTAAAATCTTAAAATTTTTATTAGTACTGATTCACCACCACCCCTCTCAGCACCTATTATTTCCAACAATAGGTATTAGAGCACAGACTCTCTAGAGGAAAAGTTTGACAAGTTGGGAAATAGATGTGAGGACATGGAAAGTTATAGGAATGAAAGACAGTTGGAGGCAGTCAACAAGATGATTGAGGAGTTGAAGAACAAGCTTAAGACTTCACTAGAAAAGAGGAAAGAATTGTCTGAACAATTGAAAGAAAGTCTAGATAGCATTGATGAACTATCTAAAGGAAGTGTTAACTCTAAGGAAGTTGAGGTTGCAATAGAAGATCTGATAAAAAAGAACAAGATCCTGATGATCATATTTTTCCATTAGTATACAAAGGAAACAATTTCTGAATCGTCGGTAACATGATCACCAAAAGATAGGTTTATAGTGCAACCCAACACAAGAGTTTACAGAGGTCACCAAGAATGCTAAGTGCACTATCACCAACAGACAACTTACTGAGAAAACTGACAACACAATTGAAAGAGTAACCCGACAGAAAACTTACCGAGAAAAATGACAACACAATTCAAAGAGTAACCCAACAGATAGGTTACAATGTAAACCAACAACACAACCTACAGAGGAACCCGATAGACAAGTTCACAGTGAACACTGATAGATAGTCTACAGAGAAAATTGAGAAGTAGAATGTCTACAAAGACATCACCAATGAAAGACTACAGAGCAACCCAAGCACCAGTCTACCGAGAGATGACTTTATTCTGAGAAATGTGGATCTGAGTTACACGTCAGATAAAACACTTAAGTTTTATATTTATCTTTAAAGCTTATCTTTAAAACCATTTCTTGAGGGACAAGTAAAGCATATTTAATTGTTTTAATTAGTCTAACTAATTGTAAACATGCAAACTAGGAGATCAAGGTCAAGTTGTAAACCTTTGATCATAGAGAATTTATTGCAATGCGTGAAACCTATTTAGGTCAATTACCTTATATAAATAGATTTAGAAATCAATCAGACAGAGATGATTGTAGCCGCAACATACATCTATGGATTAGACATATATTTTTATGCAGAAGGACAACAAAAGATGAAATTAGTTATCAAGAACAAGATTCAAGGCTATCGAGCAGAATAGAGGTATTAATCAATCACTATAGGTGATACATATACATGTGAACTTAAAGGATCTGTATTCAACAATTCAGGATTGCATATCTTCAGGTCAACAATTATTTTTGTCTACATTCTAACAAGTGTAACAAATAGAAGAAATCCTTTAAGAATGTGGATTTAACAATCCTTATGTAAATCTCTTAACCGAGTGCACACTAAATAGTGTTTCTAAATCTCTTAACCAAGTAGACTTAACCAGTCTAAAATGTTACTCCTAATAGCATACGATTATCAGAAGTTATCAAACTTGTAGCCTTAACTAACACCTTCCATTCTGCAGATAGTGAAATTTTGTGGGTTTCATCCCCACCGTGGTTTTTTACCTTCTAACAGGGGTTTTCTACGTTACCAATTCTTGTGTCATGTTTCATTATATTTCATGAATGTTTCTATGAATTTTTACATGCAAATTAAGTTTATGATTTGATATTACATGCATAAAGATAGAATAGCATCTATGGTCGGTAACGCAAGGAATTGATTACTAAAGGATTAAAGGTTAATTGATAAAAAGTTTTAAGGATACTAATTCACCCCTCCCCTCTGAGTACATGCCATTCCATTATTCCAATAATTGGTATAAGAGCTAGATCTCTTATTTGGAAAAGTTTCAATCACTTGAGAGAAAAGATCATACAATAGAAAGGTATAAGCTAGACAAGAATATTGAGAAGTAGAAGTTAGAGATATAGATCTTCTATGAGCAATACAAAGTAGAAAGAATCAAGATGCAAGAGCTACTGGATGAAAGAAAAGTTATGGCATCTCACTGCAATGAAACAAACTATCATGAAGAAGAGATACCTAATTTATTTGGGTCATCAGGATCTACATCTAGCAATACATTAGACACTTCTGAAGGAAGCATTACAAGTCCTAATGAAGTCAATCAACATCTGACATAGTAGGTAAAGATACTGCAAATCGGTCAAGAGACACATATGGTAAGGATGATTGATGTTATGAATAATGTTAGAAAAGATAAACAAGAAATAACATTATCTATTAATGATAGGAGGAAGATCACTGAAAAGCTACAAGAAAGAGAGATAGAAATACAAAGAGTTACTGAACATCATCACGAGATCACCAATCAAATTGTTTTTATGAGTCATGAGGCAACTCGAGTGAACATAGAACTCAATGGGGAAATAGAAGCTATTGGTGATCTAAGAGAAGAAAATGAGAGACTAAATCATGAAGTAAGGATTCAACAACAACACAATTATATGATCAAGAAAGCTGAAGAGAGTACCAAAAGAATGGATGATTTTCTGAATGGACAAAGAAGAGTCAACAACAATACCGGTCTAGGGTACATTGAGCATGTAGAATCATCAAATCAATCTGATAAAAAATATTTCTACACAAATCCAAGACCAAGGAAGAAGTCATGCAATCACTGTGGAAAGCCAAGCCACACATCAAATATTTGCAGGAAAAAAGCTAAAGGTATTCCTAAATCCACATCTACATTCATAGGAAATTATTATAACTATAAAAAGAAAGGACACAAAGCACATGAATGCAAATCTAAGGTGAAACAACCAAAGAAGGAATCCTAGGTGGAAAAATATTGTGCTACTTGCAAAATGCATGGGCACACATCGCTTGAATGCAGGAAAAAGAAAAGGCAAGCATGGAAGCCAAAAGAATGAGAAAATGTCTATCAACTGAGAAGAGTCGGTAACTCATATGTTTGGGATTACAACACATGGGAAAATTGCATAGCATGTCATAGATATGGCCACATAGCTTCAAATTGCATGAGGAAATGGATAAGAAGGTCCATAAGTTGGGCTAACCCTAGACTGACATGCTTACATTGTCATAGGGTCGATCATCTAAGAAAGGACTGCAGAGACCAAGTGACAGAGACAAACACTTCTGCCAATGGAAATACCATTGAAGACATCAGGAAGATGAGAAACAAAATGTGGAGGAAAGCTAAAAACAATGATGATGCTGGACCAAGCAATAAAATTGGTGACACCTTATCCAATGGATCTGGTGATTCCACCACCCCGACCTAAGTAGGACAAGTAAGTATGGAACTGCACTATACCAAGTTATATTTTATATCAGTTCCAACATAAATTTATAGTATGCCAAACTAGCATGAATAAAGATGCACTATGGTATTACTTGTTATGAATTTGTGAATCCAATCTCGTCAGTCAATGCATACCGAGAATCATTAGTGAACAAATGAAATCTAAGTTGTTAGTGTAAACTGAGCATCATTGGTAATCATGTAAAAGACAATTAGTCTTTGCCACATACCGAGCACCGTAGGTGAACATGTGAAAGGTCAATTGAGTTGACACTTACCCTAAGCATTGCACTCTCACCGAGGAAGAAGTTGGTATGTTCCCCAAGTGACTCCATCTTTGAACACTAAGAAGTAGGTAAAGCATTAATTGCACCCCTTAGGACATCATCTATAAAAGGTGGACAGAGAGCTCATTCATTCACCATGCGATTAAGATCAAAGAGAAGAGAAAAATAGAGTGACCAATAGTGACCATATTGTAGAGTGACTCATAAGCATATTCACGGTATTCAGACAGATCCACAGAATCTACAACAGATCAAGTGAGTAACTAAGACTCACCGAGCTCACAGTTTATTTATGATAAAAGCCCTAATTTCCAGAAACAATGGAAACCACATCTCACATCTCCAAGATCAAGAATGCAAAGGATAAGAAAGTTAATTTTTTCAAGAAATCTACATGTGAAGAGCCTAAGTACAATTTTTTTCCTGAGGTTGCTTCACAACCCAACAACGTTGGAGCATTCTCAAACATACTACCTAGGTTTTTCTAGTCAAGGATGTTCAAGCCTATATCCACTGCAAATTTGTCGAAATCAGAGATCTGGAGGTTGAGGAAGCTTATATGAAGCTTTGCACAGATGGAAACATCAAATATGAACATAAACACATTGAGGTGAAAGGGATGACAAATGCCCTAATGTTCCCAAAGGAATTCAAGACGGAGTGGATCCAAATAGTTCTTAGCCAGGTACATGAATGAAATATGTGGTTGGACGAGCCCAAACCGATCACCAAGGATGTTATACATGCTGTAACTGGTTATCGAGTAATTGACAAGGCAAAAGCACTCAAACATCCTCCTCACCCTGACATAGAAAAGATTACAGGTGCAGTATGGGATGACAGAGGATTGAAGGTAAATTCCATCACCAATCCAGAACTAAATTTTAGTGCATGTGTGCTGGGATACAAGGTATTCCAAGCTAGCAGATTAAACAACATTGCATGCAGAGCAGTTGACACTACTCATAAGATTGTGAAGAAGGGCCTACAACTGGATCTATCTAATCTTCTACTGAAGCAACTAGAGGAGAACATGAGGACCATTAGATCAACAAATTCTAATTCATGTAAGTTCAGTTCACTCCTCATGTGTATATTCTTCTACTTTCAAGAATTTTTCCCATCTGTCAGTAATATCAATTGGGACACTACCCGACCAGTGACAATTCAAATTAGTGAATTTATTAAGTCACTAGGGGACAAATTTTCATCAGTCATGGATGAATATTTCATAAGATTCAAGGATAGAATGTAGAAAAGGATGAGGATACCATAACAACTGGTGGATCAATATAAAGATGATATTTGTTTCATGGTGGACACCGATACAACTTTGATCAAACCAGTTATACTGTGGACAACATGGTTAGCACCACTTGACTATGAGATAAACATAGATCAGGCCACGAATGATATTGAAGCTTTATTGAATGAACCACTGGACAAATCATTACCAAGATTTGGCACCTATGAAGAAGCTAAGGTCATAATCAAAACATGCTTAGTTGTTAAAAAGATAGACAGAAAGAAGACCAAAATGGTAAAGACACTTGAGAAAATGTTGTCGATTAATGAAGATGAATCGGAACAAAAAGATGACATCGAGGGATAGTCACTCATCGATGAAGGTGAACAATTGAGTGACTCTGAATCAACAAATTCTGATGCACCACCCCCAAAGAAACCAAGAACTACTACTGCATCAAGGACGAGGAGTCAAACTGCAAAAGCAAACTTACCACTAGTCAAGAAAGGACAAGTGAGGACTTATAAAAGAAAGACTCAAACCGAGAAAACATCAGAACCAAATAGAAGAAGGAGATTAATTTGAAGCAAGAAAGATAAGGAAGACACTAAGAAACATGATAGTGAACAATCACTCCAACTTGCAAAGAATAAATTTGCTATGACAATTGATGAGGTTGCTGCATTAATTGCCAAAATAGGTGGCATATCACATGCTAAGGTTAGAAAATGGCTAACTCTGAATCCTGAGGATCAGAAGAAGATTGAAGAAGCCATCATTCAAGCAATGATTACATTCAAATATGTACCAATACAGTTTGATAAGATGATGCCGCAATAAATTCAAGACAGGTTGTCAGCAAGGTGGACATATGCATTAAATAGTGAAAGAAAAATAAGGGAAAGATCCCTCATTTCAATTATACCACCCGAGTCAAAGATGGAAGAAATTGATGAAATGATGAAGAAGCATTCAAAGAAGTTCTTAGCAAAATTGAGAGCCTACAAAGTACTATAGGGAAGCTTAATAAAGCTTGACAAAGAAAGTTATGATACTTGGAATCAAATATTCAATCTGCCTAAGGGGGATTCAAGCCCTGAGAAACTATTAGCTCTTATCGAGAAGCCTCACAACAAAGAGAAAGAGGCAACACTGATCCTTGAACACATCTTAATAATTGATGCTGAGGATGTCAATCTAGTTGATTTGACAATATAGGAAAACAAGGCCATGGATGACATACCATAGATTTTGCAATCATTAGGAGACACAACAAATGTCACAATCCAAGATGTGACAATAATAGATATCACTGGAACTGACCCTGCCGATGAAGTAAAGACAGATGAAGATGTCACCATTACCACTAAACAAACCAAGGAACATGACACAACAACGGATGTTGCACATGTTAATATACTAGGACAAATGGCATTATTGATACAAGCTATCAATATCATCTCAGAAAAGGAGAAGTCACCTGACCATGATGCAAGCATACCCAAGGATAAGGGTGAAGTGAAGCAGAAAAGCACAAATGAAGAACAAAATGTAATAGATGGAGAGTAGAAAGATATAAGTGAAGAAGAGAAGCAAGGTTGTTTCACTCCAAAGGATATAGAAGGAGAAGCTGTAGATAAAGCTAAGGTTGATGTGGAGATGTCTACATCCAATCAAAAGGTGAATATCGAGCAGCGGGTAAAAGGCACAACACCTCAAAAGCCTTCACAAAGTACATTAGACTAGGAAAAGGAACTTGCTATGGTACTACATACAAGTGCTTCCACTACTCTTTCAAAGAAGAAGAAGAAGAAGAAGAATAAAAATCCAGTCACCCTGGATGAGATAATAGAAATACATGTCTGTGATCTGAGGACATTGGATCCAGAGTTACTTACAAAGTATGCAGAACTTTGTAAAAGGAAAGCTATAGAAGATAAGCTCAAAAAGGAGCACAAGGACACATAGGTACTAGAAACTACAAAAATAAATACTATTACAGATTGTACATGATACCGACATTGATCAAAATGCTCCTATACTTGATCATTTAGATATTCTTACTGATGCCATCACATCACAGAATGTAGATGTAGAGAACGCCATAGAAGAACATGCAGAGAAGAAGTACCAATACAATTTAACAGAGAAGATTAGCCAAGAAGTGGCAGAGAACAAGGTAAAGCTATCTGAACTGGTCAATACACTTGAACCAATTATTTTAGAATTTATAACCTTATTTCAAAAGTTATGCACCATAGAGAAATTCACTAAGGATAGTAGTAAAAAGATTACAAAGATAGATGCAAATCTTAATGCTAGTGCACAAGGTCTCACAAACAATGACAATGCCTTCAAGCTGCATTATGAAAAAATTATGGAAGCAAAAAGGTTGAGACTTGAGATTCAAGAGGCATAATCCAAATTCAGAGATGAGGTAACTGAGCTCTAGGCTCTACTACTACCAAACCTCACATTAGTGCAACAACATATGACTTCGGCAAGAACATTGATTTCCACCCCTGAAATGTCTGTAACAGAAAGCATATATGATATGCATGCCAAAATCATCTTAGAAATCATGACCCTTGAGCACCTAAAATAAAAATGGGAGAAGCAAATGGAGGACATTCAACAATCCCATTCCCACATTTTTGACAAACTGTAAGTATTACACCTTTGTCATTATTATAAAAAAGGTGGAATTGATATGATGAAAGGGGAAATGATTTGGTGTGATAATATGAAAAGGGGGAAATGATTAAAAATGGGGAAATATATGTATAAAGGCAAGTGTATATACATGTACATATACTATACCGAGGCATGCACATAGGGGGATTCATATTGACAAAGTAAAATACATGGTGTATATACTAAACATTTTAGTTTTGCACATACCGGTTTTTTTTATACTAATGTCAAAGGGGGAGATTGATGATCATATTTTTCCATTAGTATATGAAGGAAATAGTTTATGAACCATTGGTAACATGATCACCGAAAAACAGGTTTATAGTGCAACCCTGTTGGAGATTTGCTTCTATGCAAATAATTGATTGTATGTTTGTCATTGATGACAACATATAATATACAACAAGTATCCTATATGAAATTATCAGTACAGATGTTTTGGTACTATGTGTGTTTATTTATATGGTGTATACATGTTCTAGATGCTATGTGCATTCATGCCGAGTCAGATATGCAGTTACAGTTGAGTTATGATTAATCAGTTATGGAATTTACAGTTTCTGGAGTTTATTTGTTAAGAGCCGATGTAAATACAGTGTCTCTTGATTTGTGCCTATCTTCGGGATATGTGTGTTTGTATTAATGTTTAGTTATGAGTTAAAGATAATTATCCAAAGGTTCTAAATGTGTTTCAACAAAATATGGATGTTAGAGTTAATTTGGTGAAGCCGACTTTGTAAAGCGTCGTGTCTATTCAATTCAAGTTGCGCGGTCCTAACTTTGATTGCATGTTTGGTTGAGCTGACAAGAAAGTTAATGAAGTGTTTCCAGATACTATCATGACCTTATCCTTGTTGAAGATACATATAGCAGTTCTATTATGTTCGCTAAGTGTAAAAAGGAAGTGAAAAAGAAAAGACAGAGAATAGCAGAAAGTCAGAAAGAATAAGTTGAAGATCTATGTGAAGAAACAGAAGTTGATTGCAATTCATTGGAACTGATCAAGACAGCAGGTCTACTCAAACAGTTCATTTACCAGATATAGAGTATATCTATTGTATTGAAGGTTATAGCCTTCACCATCTTAGCAGTGAGCTATTGGACAGTGAGTCCTCACCCTTAATAGGGTTATTTGTAAAAGACTCCTAACATGGTTTGACCTTTAACTAGGTCTCTGTACTTCTTGCATTGTAAAGATCAACTCCTAACAGGGTTGTAAGATCTTCTAACAGGGATCATTATAAACTAGTGCAGTTATTTGTGGGTGCTAATTCTCACCGGTGTTTTTACCTATTTGGTTTCCCCATAATCAAAATTGTTGAGTACTTTATTGTGTTATTTGAATGTGCATTTACTTTATATCAATTTACATTGAAGAAAGAGAAAATAATTAAATTGACTGATAATTGATTCACTCCCCCTCTCAGTTATCCTTGGGACTATTCCAATGAACTCGACACAACAATTTACAGAGGTCACCGAAAATGCTAAGTGAACTATCACCGATAGACAACTTACTAAGCAAACCGACAACAAAATTCAAAGAGTAACCCAACAGATAGGTTACAATGTAAACCAACAACACAACCTACAGAGGAAACCAACAGACAAGTTCACAGTGAACACCAAAAAAATAGTCTACAGAGAAAACCGAGAAGTAGAATGTCTACAAAGACATCACCGAGGAAAGACTATAGAGAAACCCGAGCACCAGTCTACCGAGAGACAAATTTATTCCAAGAAATGTGGATCTGAGTTACACATCAGATAAAACACTTAAGTTTTATATTTAGCTTTAAAGCTTATCTTTAAAACCATTTCTTGAGGGACAAGTAAAGCATATGTAATTGTTTTAATCAATCTAACTGATTTTAAACATGCAAACTAGGAGATCAAGGTCAAGTTGTAAACCTTTGATCATAGATAATTCATTGTAAAGAGTGAAACCTATTTAGGTCAATTACATTGTATAAATAGATGTAGAAATCAATCAGACATAGATGATTTTAGCCGCAATGGAAATCTATGGATCAGACAGATAGTTTTATGTAGAAGGATAACAAAATATAAAATCAGTTATCAAGAACAAGATTCAAGGCTACCAATCAGAACAAAGGTATTAATAAATCACTATAGGTGATACATATACATGTGAACTTAAAGGATCTATATTCAGCAATTCAGGATTGCAAATTTTCATGTCAACAAGTATTTTTGACTGCATTCTAACAAGTGTAGAAAATAGAAGAAATCCTTTAAGAAGGTGGATTTAACAATCCTTATGTATATCTCTTAACCGAGTGTGCACTAAATAGTGTTGCTAAATATCTTAACCGAGTAGACCTAACACGTTTAAAATGTTACTCCTAACAGGGTAAGATCATCGAAAGTGATCAAACTTGTAGCCTTAACCAACACCTTCCATTCTGTAGATAGTGAAGTTTTGTGGGTTTCATCCCCACCGTGGTTTTTACCTTCTAACAAGGGTTTTTTTCATTACCAATTCTTGTGTCATGTGTCATTACATTTCATTAATGTTTCTATGAATGTTTGCATGCAAATTAAGTTTATGATTTGATATTACATGCATAAAGATAGAATAGCATCTATGGTCGGTAATGCAAGGAATTTATTACTGAAGGATTAAAGGTTAATTGATAAAAAAAATTAAGGGTGTTGATTCACCCCTCCCCTCACAGCACACACCATTCCATTATTCCAACAAATTCTAACTGAAGAAGCAACCATGTGAAAAGAGAACAAGAAAGTCAAGTCATAAGGATGTGTGAAATGCTTGAAGGTATGAGAGTTGTTGAAGATGCAAAAAGGATTGTTGAAACTGCAAAGAAGAATGTTGAAGATATTATCAGAGAAAAGGATGTTGTACTTCAAAGGTTGACACATGAGAACCATGCACTGAATGAACAACTAAGTGACACCAGTGTTGAAAACATAAAAGTCTGTGCTGAAAATGAAATACTAAGGTAGGAAAATGAATAACTGAATAAGGACTTGAAGATTGAAAGAGGGACAATAAAAAACTCAAGAAATATAAACAAAGCCCACAAAAGATTGATGAGAAATTGAAGAATCAAAGGTGACCTGGGAATACTTTTGCCCTAGGATATACCGGTGATAAAAATTTGGAAAAAGGAGAGTCATCCAAATCTGATGTTGAGAAACAATCAAATATTCCTAAAGTTTATACTAGTCCATAAGGTAAAAATCATACTAAACTTACTTTATACAATTGTAGAAAGCCTAGACACACTACTAATGTATGTAGAAGCAAACCGCTGAATGTTCCAAGAACTACTTGTTTTGATGGTTATTGTTACAATTACAATAAGTATGGTCATCAATCTTATGAGTGAATATCAAGAACCATTAGTATATCATTTGAAGGGAATTTCAATGGCTACTATTACACGTGCAAAAAATTTGGTCTCAAGGTAGAACATTGCAGATCAACGATACCTAACAAACTGGTGAGTGTTCTAAGGAGAGAAGGAAACATGAATGTCACATGCACTATTTGTGTAAACTATGGACACATGGATATGAATTATCAATTGAGGAATCCTAGAGGTAACGATGGACCCTAGAGGACAATAAGTATGGCATGTTTTTATTATCATAAGGTTGGAAATCTAGCAAGAGATTGTAGCTATAGGAACCAGTCACCAAGTATTGAAGATAGGAAATGTAAAAAGACTATTTATGTTGAAGAAGTGAGGAATGAGATGAAAAATATATGGGTGAAGAAGGAAGAAAGTAAAGAAGATATCAGCGCATCGATAGGTAAACCACCATCCTCTAGCTCAGGGGATTCATCCTCAAACTAAGCAAGTAAGTTTTGCTTAGGGATTGAATTTCATTATTATATCTAACCGGTCCCTTATAATAATGAGCGGTAATATCTATTTGCATAGTAAGATGCACTGATGTTAATTTGATGAATTACATAGAACTAAGTTATTATGAATCAATGATTTTATCATTTTCAATAAGTTATGTGCCAATGCTACATTTAGCATTAACCGTTGGAGGTTGTAATTGGTGAAGTGTGACATCAGTGAACTACATTAAATTTTTTGTACCAACTAGCCATCATAATTTTTTTGGGAAAATAAATTATAGTATAACCTATTCATTAGTCACCTTGCATTTTGAAGAGCGTTTATAAGAGAAGAGTGTGATTACCTATTCTGATCAATTGAGCAAACTATTTGTGTTGGATACTTACACAGAATCAAACTATGAATTTGAAAACCCTACCTGAGATATTTAGCATAGCGGTGGTCAATTGTGAAGGAATTTGGCGTGTTTTAGTTTGAAAGAAGAAATCTATTGAATCACTATAGCATCAAAGATTTCTACACCAAAATTGACCAAGATAACAAAGGAGGGGGAACCAGAACTCAAGCTACATCCATTGAAGGCCTTTTAAGTTGACAAAATTGATGCCCTATCCCTAATTCCACCTCATATTTTTGATTGAATATGTAAGGACATTTATTCACTGTAATATTGTTGAGTTAGGAAATGAATAGATACAAAAGGAATACTTGGCAATGTGCAACAATGGAGTACTTAAGGATGAGTTCAAACATCTTCAAATAAGGGTTTCACACATATTTTGGACTTACCAGGGATCTTTAAGGAGGAAGAGATTCGATATGCCTTGAGTCATTTTCATGAATAGTTCATATGGCTGGACCAACCGATCAAGATCACAAAGGAGTTGATTCACCTGATCATAGGTTTCTTAGTGGACAGGGAACCATGTATGTTAAGGAAGATATCCATGAAGATGGTTGCACAACTCACCAAATTAAGGAAAGAGCACATAACAATGAAAATAGATGACATAAAAGATCAAGAGTTTTGATTTGCAACAATGATTGTTAGTTACAAGGTCTACCAATCAATTCAGCTGAATAGTGTGCCCAACAAAGCTATTCATGTCGCTTACTGGATAGTAAAGGAAGGAACTATATATGACCTAGCTAAGATGGTGAGAATACAACTATTGGCTAACCTAAAGAGGATTCAGACTGATAAGAAGCAAGCAATAAATTTTGGATCTCTTTTGGTATGTATGTTACGTTATGTTCAGAATTTCTTCCCTAGTAAAGGAGTGGTAACATGGAAGATAAATAGATTGGCACTATACCAAATTAATGAGTACTTGGGTGAGCTAGGTGAAAACCTAAACAATGTCATGTGGGGATAGTTTAAGGATTTTCAAGACAAGATGCACAAGCGGTGTAGAATTTCCCCACACATTATGGAAAATTATAGAGATACTATTTGTTTCTTAGTTGACACTAACACCTGCTAGATTCAAGTGGTAGATCCCAGGATTTCATGGATACTTGAAATGGGATATGAAACTGATGAACAATTGTTAACCCTGAACATTGAAGCATTATTGAAACTACCAGTTAACAAGGAAGCAAATAGGTATGGCACATTTGAGGAGGCTTATGAAAGAATCACTTTAGAATTCAAAAAGCCAAGAATAGAAAGAAAAGAAAAGAAGATCATAAGTCAGTTGGAAGATAATTTTTTAACTGGTGAAGGTAGAAGTTTAACTAGTGAGAGAAAGAAGAAAATTCCAGATACTTGTGCTAAGAGGAAAAGGAAGCAAGCAGATACTCAAAGTAAGACTAGAATTACCATCGATGGAAGAGTATGGTATGGAAAAGAATGATGAAGTTAAATATTATAACCCTAATAAGCCACCTGAGGTATCTCAACCTATTAAGAAAAAGAAATATATAAAGAGGAAAACTTGAGGACATAAAAAGGCCTCTCCTAGCAAGAAGAAGAAGACAGAGGTAGACAATGAGAAAAATGATTCAGAAAAGGAGATTACTAACATGGGGAAATCTAGAAAAACAAAATTCAATATCCCTAAGAGTGCTACTGAAAAGTTGCAAAGGTAATTAGAGAACATGGAATGATAAGTAACATCAATAACTTTAAGTTCTCCAAATGCTCGGATGAAGACAAGAAAATAATTGAGAATGCTATTGTATTTCACTTTCGCAAATTCATCAAAGTACCTAGTCAACTCAAAGATCATATTGATGATGAATTATATGAAGCAATTAATGTCATATGGGAGTCTGCAATTGAAACTAAAAAGGAAATAATGGAAAGGACACTTCTCTATACTATGACATATTTGACAATAAAGGAAGTGGATGAAGCACTTGAAAAGTATAAACACAAATTCGGTATTGGCCACATGACTACAAAATTATTAGTTGGAAAGGAGAAGGATATTGAAGAAGAAATAGTAGTGATATGGAAAAGGATATTCAACATGGATCAACCATAGGTAACAGAACACCAGGTACATCTCAAGTAGATGATACATTTACTTTGAAAGAGTTAATGAGAGATATGTTAGGTAGTATTTCAAATGTTGCTACTCATATTGACCTAACAAAGGAATCAATAGATGATATTAATGTTGAAGATATCACTGGTACTCCCAACTCTCATATGGTTGGAGATGAAGCTGAAGATATACCACTTCCATCTCCACTTGATGTAATCCTAGTTGAGATAAATGCTGATGCAATTGATATAGTAACACACACGATTGATGAGACAAAAAAGAGTAAGGAAACAAAACAAGTGACAAAGACCACTGACCAACCAAAGGACACAACAAAATAGGTCAAGGATATTGATCAAGGTGAAGCAAATCAAGAAAAAAAGGATGAGAAAAAACAAGACCAAGAATAGGACAATGAAACAAATAAGAAAACTAAAACAAGTAACATTGGCATAGGTGAGCAAAGGACTAAAGATGGAGTTGAGACACCAAAGGATAAAAATATCAGTTCTTCACAAACCAAGATAGAGGATACCGGTGAGAAAAAAAAGGAAGAGAATGACAGAAAATGAAGAAGAAGATGATGAATATGAAGAGGAAGAAGATGATCCAAAATTTGAAATTATGAAGAAATATGTTAACAAGTTAAAGCCAAAAGAAAATATACTATTTTCAAGGAAGCTGGATGAAAAGGTTGAAAAGAATAGGGTAGAGCGGAAGAATTTCAAGAAGAAAAGACCGAGGAAAGAAATTCCTATACTTTTTGACTTAGTTCATGATGTAGAACTTGATGAAGAAGCATATCTGATTGATCAAATCACAAATTTGGTTGATACAATTACTAGCCTAGATCATGAAATGGAAGAGGAGATGATAAAATGGGTAGAGAAGATATTGGAGAAGGAGATGATGGAGAATCTAATGTAGAATATTTCTCTTGAGAAGGCTTCACTATTTGAACTGGTCAAGGAACTAAAGGAGTCATTACTTGAAGTTGGAAAAATCTTCAATAGAATATCTATTCTGACCAACTTCACTGCAGAGACTAAGACAAAGAAGGAAGAGCTAGAAATAGAGTAGGCTACACTAGTCAACCAATTGGACCCATTGAACAATTCCATGATGGATCATACTTCAAAACTGAAAGCATTGATACACAAGGAAATGGAACTCAAGGAACAAGAGGACATGATAAGGATGACTTTTCTGGAATTACAAGGATTTCTAACTCCACACATAGACATCATACAAGCATATCTTAAGAAAACCGAAGTAGTTTTAGGTACTCTAGACATGAGTATAATTAATAGTATGGAGGATTTGGATTTAGGTTTAAATGGTCATCACATTGCCTTAATATCATTAAAGGGGTCATGGGAGGATTTTCTTGCCAATGCTAAGGTACATTTCAAGTTTGTGTTTGATAATTTATAAGTTATGAACACCCTTGTACATACAATTATTTATCATAGTCTTTGGCATTGTTTCAAAAAAAAGGGGGAGTATATAGTTGATCAAAAAAAAGGGGCAGAGTATATAGTCTATGGTACAAAGGGGAGTTACAAATTCAAGGGTAGTATGAAATTAGTCATGGAGTATAGGTTCTGAACTTTTGAAAATTTCACAAGTTTTTTTGCCATCAATGCCAAAGTGGGGAATGTTGATAGAAGAATGTTGGTAGATGGCATTGATGATGATTTTATGGAGTATGGTTATCATTGTTGGAAAAACATTACATAGGTGAGAATGTTTTGTGTAAGTATATGAAGTTATATCAATTGGTACACAGTTATATCCAATCGGTAAAGAGAAGTCAAGCGAGAAAGGTAACCGGTGAACATAATAACAAGTGAAGGACAAATTGGTAAAGGAAGACAATTTTTGCTATTGATACATTGGAAGGTGTAAAGACAACAGGTGAACTATGATTTCTAACTGTGACTCTTAGGTCACACCAGCATAGGCAAAAGTGAAGATATTATTAACCAATCAGTGCAGTGAGCAGGTAAAAGCTAAAGGTTATTAATTTTTTTTGCTTAATTGGCTAAATCGGTTATGACGATGGATGATTCAGTGAATCAGGACAATATGAAAATATAGTAAATTTTTTGAGGAATTGAATAAGTCAATTCTTAGGGATCTATGCACATGTTTGTGTATGAATCCAAGGTATATTTTGGCTAATAATATTAAAGAAATATTTCACATTGGGGATAATAACTTAAAGTTTTTTATGGTCGACGCGGTAAGGATTTCAAGTTTCTATGAGTTAGTGATGATTGATAAAGAAATTTTGGAGAGAAATGAAAACCCTAATTAGGTTTACAGTCAAAGTTAAACATAATATATAAGGTTATATGATGATAAATGTTGTTGTAGTTAAGTTGTTGAAGTATTGTTGAAAAGTTGATGAAGTGTTATTGTCAGAAAGATCTTGAACAATGATTATAGAGTTATTTCCAAAGAAGATTCACGATTGGATTCAGAACAAGAAAAAAGTATCAAGGATCTCATCAGCATTAAGGAGTGCATATCATAGGTCAATTACTCTTTTTTTTATCCTAATAGTTTCAACAAGTTAAAATCCCTTCACAAGCTAGTCTCTAGCAAGACTATTGTAAATCCCTTAACAAGGTGAACACTGTATAAGTGGGATTAAAATCATCTAACAAGGTAGTTTGTAATAGTACTTTTGATACTTCTAATAAGGTATCGCTCACTCCTAACAGGGTGAATCACCTAAAAAGTGACAGATTTTAACTTCTTAACAAAGTATTATTTTCTACTGCGGTGAGAAGATTGTGGGTTTCATCCCTGCCATGTTTTTTCCCTCTGACCAAGGGTTTCCATGATAAAAATTAAGTGTTATGTGTGTGCATGTGTTTTCATTTGATTTATTGCACTTTTACTTTAAAATTACAATTATATGCTTCATAGTTTGGAAGTTTTTTTTGTTGATACTTAAAGGTATAAGTAAAAGCTTAAATTTTTTATCAGTACTGATTCACCCCCCCTCCCTCTCAGTACCTATTATTTCCAATAATATCCAGTAAGGTGACCAGTATAAGCCACAATCATTTATTCCTTGCTTGTCTGCGAACCCCCCTAGCTGGAAAAACATCATGTGTCTTTCTAGAAGCCTCATCAAAGTTCAATTTACACCATCCTAGACTAAGGAGATATTTAGTATTCTTGTATTTTAGCCTCTTAGAGTAATCAAATTTGGCATAGGAGTCTGAGAGGCCCCATGTCCTAGCCACTTGGTATCTATATAGGTGAGAGGAAAGGAAGGGCAGAGCTGGGAGGAAAACACCATATTTTCCATTAATAGATTGTGAAAGGATTTGAATACTACTACAAGAGAAAATTATATCCCATGGAAATTTATGTTATTCCTTTCTTTCTGTATGCTCCATCCTAGGTGAGGAAGGATAAATCTCCATAATAGCTTGATACAAAGGTTATTCATTAGCCCAACCCAATATAGGACCAAACATTGAATGTCATCTCCCATGAATGAGTGGACTCCAATATTTTGTAACAACATGCTCCAAATTTCCCAAATGAAATTACAATGAATTAAAATAAGCAAAAAATTATCCTCCTTTTTCTTGCATAACACACATCTATTAGGGAGTTAAAACCCCCTTCTTACCAAATAATCTCAGGTAAGTATCTTGTGTGCATAACTATCCACTAAAAGATATTAATTTTTGGGACTAGCTAAGAGTTCCAAATCTTCTACCAAATATCTGTAGACATCCTTTCCCTAAGGAGAGCGATATAAGTAGATTTGAGAGAGAAGTCACCCATAGGATTCAATCTCTATAAAAACTTATTATCTCATTGGAAAATTGAAATCCTCACTTGTTTTAACGACTCTTGAAGCTCCATGGCCTTGTCTCATAGATTAATCTGATCGGGGAAACAAAGGGAGATATTCTTCCAAGACACTCTAGGGTGAGGTATTTTGCAACCATGTGACAAAATAAAGTTTTAGAAATTAGGTTGATATATTTGAAAGTGAGTTGTGAAACTAGAGGCCTATCCCCCAACTCAATATCATACCAAAACCTGATCTTACAACCATCACCAAGTTTCCATTTGAGGCATGTTTGGATAAAACCTTTACTTTTTAGAATATTATTCCAGATCTTGGATCCACTTTGGAATCCATGAGTTGTGAGGACTCTATAGAATTTTCAATATCTGATATAGTTAGCACTCATGATATTGTACCAATCAACAATATATATAGCATGTTGCCACCCCATTTTTTCCACGAGTGCTTTGGTAAGTAAAGTATTTTTTCTTAGACCTAAGCCACATGGACTTTGAGTAGCACACCATATCCTATTTGACAATGGGCATTATTTTCTTCTCTTCCATACCCATTCATAATTTTTTTTCTATATTCTTTCAAATTTATTAGCCATAGTACCAATTATTTTAAACAACTAGAGGGAGTAGACAAGAATACCTTGCAAAGTAGCTGCTAGTAGTTGGAGTTTGTCGGCACCGCTAAGGAGTTTTCCTTTATAACCATCAAGATTCATTTGAATTATTTCAAGGATCGCGATCTAGAACACATTTTTAACCTCTTTGATAGTGAGAGGAAGTCCCAAATAAATTATAGGGAGAGATGCACTCTGACAATTCAAGATGCTCTTAATTTTGTTTAGCAACTTCTCAGTGGCATTAAAGAAATAAATAATACTCTTGTCATAGTTTATGTGTTGTCTAGAGACTTCATCATACTAATTGAGAAATTATTTCTAGACTCTAGCTTCAATTATGGAGGTCATTCCAAAAAGGATTGTGTCATCTAAAAACTATTACAAGATAACTGGCGGTGTGGTGGAGGTAGATTTGACTTGTTTCAATTTGTCATTCCCAACCAAACTTTGATGCAGGAGTATCTGAGTGTATGTGCAATCCTCATCTTTTAAAAAAAATATAAATTTTGGTTTTGGTTTTAATTGGAATC
>MU226879.1:2737611-2760881 GCA_018584345.1 Thuja plicata | reverse complement strand
TTGACTATTCATTTCCCTCCTCATGTATATATATGTATTTGAATTCAACTGAAAGGGGGTTATTTTTGGAGATTTTTTTTTGTTGGAGGAAAAACATTCAATTCTTTTTGGAGGCAAAACATATCTTCATTTTTATAGGTTGTAATTCAAATTTCAATGTGGTATTGAAATTCAATTAATTGATGCAATTTGTTTGTGAGTTGTGTGAGATTTCTTTCTATGTGTTTGGGCATATCCCCATGCACAACTACTCCAAGTGGTATGAGAGTTGTTTTGAAGACAATTGAAGGTGTCAAAAAAAAAAAATTCCGAAGGAGTTTTTGTTGTTGGTAAGAAGAGGAAAAGAGTAGACTTGCAACTATAGAGAAATTTTGTGAAAGGTCACAAGGAGGATGTGGTAGGGGAAGAGGAGAACTAAGAGGTGTATACCCCATAATTATGGATATGTTGAGATGAATAAAATCCAGGATAGAAGCCATTAAAACATCACAACGTAGAGGTATTCATGTTGAAGATGTAAGTGATGAGGAAGATGAACAGGTTAAGGCAACAGAAGAAGAAAATCAACCTAGGCTCGACCAAGGAGAGGAAAGGTTTATTCGAGATATAACAAGAGTAAATACAAGACCCCATTTTGACCCTCCAATATCTAATGGTAAATTGAATCCACATGAATGACTAGACTACGTCTCTAAAATGGAGAAATATTTTGAATTTGAAGGTGCATAAGAAGATAAAAAGGTGAAGTGTGCACATACCAAGTTGAAAGGTCATGCATCCCTTTGGTGGGATCATTTGCAAATTGATAGACAATGAAGAGGCAAATATAAAATAAAATCATGGGATAGAATGGTAGCAAAGTTGAAGGCAAAATTTCTACTGGAGCAGACTAACATATAAGTTTATTTCAAAAATTGTAGAATTTGAAATAAAGAGAAACAAGTGTTAAGGAGTACACGAAAGAATTTTATCAATTGAGCATAGGAGCAGGCCATGCTAAAGATGATGTAGAGAAAGTTTTAAGGTATTTTAATGGTCTGTGTATGTCAATACAAGATGAAATAAGTTTATTAAAGCCACATAATATTGAAGAGGCCTATCAATATGCTTTGAAGACTGAAGAGAAATTGAATAGAAAACAACAAAATAATAATAGAGGAAGAGGTAGAAATACACATGGTAGATGTCATAATAGTGGTGGAAGAGGAAATTCTACTAAACAAGATGAAGCTAGTACCTCTCAAGCAAATTCATACACTCAAGAAATGAGAGGTGGAAGAAATTTTAGAGGAAGGGGAGAATCCTTTAGATGACATGGAAAGTTTGTAAGAGGAAGAGGAAGAGACTTCACTAGTACATGCTACCAATGTGGAGAAATTGGGCATAGAGCCTTTGAATATCCACAGATACAACAAGGTGGGGGTAAAGGAAAAGAGGCTAGACTTCATGTGGCCAAAGTAGAAGATGAATTTGCATAAACTAGAAGACAAGGAGAGAATCCAGAGGATGGAGGATCTTTAATGACAAGACAAATATTTTTAAATATGAAGAAAGGAGTTGCAATTGTTCAAAGGAAATTTTTTTTTATAGTGAGATGTAAGTCTTGTGGAAAATGGTGTAAAGTGATTGTAGATAGTGCTATCATATACAATATTATGTCTAAGGAGATGGTAAGGAAGTTGAAGCTGAAAAGGTTGAAACACCCTAACCCATACAAAGTTTCGTGGGTGCAAAAGGGGCATCAATTTCTAGTAAGAGAACAATGTTTGGTTAATTTTCAGACTAGTAATTATAAGGATGAAATATTATATGATATAATACCCATAGATGCATGTCACATCTTGTTTGGTAGGCCTTGGAAATACGATAGGCAGGTTTTTCATGATGGAAAAAATAATACATATATTATTAAGAAGGATGGTCAATAATTTATTTTGAATCCCATGAAGAGTAGAGAAGAATATTTTGAAGGGAGTTCCGAAGTTTGTTTAGTTTCCAAAAAAAATTTCTTGAAAGACTTGAAGAAAGGGGGAGTTTGTTTTCTTTTGATCCCCAACAAATTATAAATGGGAAAACAAGCCAAAGAACAAACTAATGGTGAATATGAAAATGTGTACTTTCATGAGAAAGGAATTAGTTAATTTGGGATTTGTAGTTTCAGAAGAAGGGTTGAAAATGGATCTGGAAAAAGTGAAGGTGATTGTTGATTGACCTTTTACAAAAAAAGTATGTTTGAAGCCCAAATATTTCAGGCATTAGCGAGCTTTTATAGGAAGTTCATAAGAAATTTCAATGGGATATGTACTCCCATAACAAAAAAAATGAAGGGTGTTAATAAATAATTCAAGTGGATAGCAAAAACAAAGAAGAGTTTTAAGTTGTTGAAGAATAAAGTGACAGAGTAGCCAGTGTTGACATTTCTAGACTTTGGGAAAGTATTCTAGGTTGTCAGTGATACAAGTGGAATAGAAATAGGAGGATTTCTCATTCAAGAGGATAAACAAGTAGCATAATCCAGAGAGAAGTTGAAAGAAGAAAAAAGAAAATACTCTTTATATGATCAAGAATTTTATGCACTTGTGTAGGCACTCAAGAAGTAGAGACATTATTTGTGACCAAAAGAGTTTGTACTATATACAGATCATCATTCATTGTAATTCATTAACAACCAAGCTAAGTTAAAATAGAGGCATATGAAATGGGTTTAATTTATCCAAAGCTGTTATTTTGTTTTAAAACGTAAAAGTGGTGAATCAAATAGATTTGATGATACACTAAGTAGGAGTTTGTTCTTAAATGAATCAAAAGTAACTATTGTTAGATTTGATTCTTTGAGTGAGTTGTATGAAAAAGATACATATTTTAAAGAAGCATGGGAAACATGTAAGAATCCAATTGAATTGGATCAAAGTCCATAGCTAGAGTATTTTATTCAAGAGAATTTTTTGTTTTCATAGGCATTAACTAAAAACTTCATAGGCTCTTGAGGAATTTTTCAGCTAATACCAATGAAGTTGACCTTCCAAAGGATATTGATATCTCACCTATATTTGATGTTAGTGATTTGTATAAACATTATGAGGGAGAGAGTAGTACAAAAATGCATGTACCAATAGAGACACATCAAAAACTAAAATGGATTGATCAGTTTCCTAAAAAGAAAGGTCAGAATGTGGATGTTATTGTAGATTCTAGAGTTGCAAAGAAAAATCGAGGAAAGGAATACATGGATTATTTGGTTCTATGGAAGGATAAACTAGTTGAGGAGGCATCATGGTTGAAGGTAAATAAGTTGGCTAAGTATGGAATTCCAATTACAAATTGTCCCAAATGATCATGAGTTCATTCTCATGAATCATTTCTCTACCTGGGGTGTTTGATGTAGGAGCATCTGGGTGTATGTACAATCCTCATCATAAAAAAAAAGATTTTGGTTTTAATTTTGGCTTTATTTGGAACCATTCATTAGGATACATTAGGAGTCACCATTAGTAATAAGGATCTATCAAGAGCCATCAGGAGCCATTAGGCTAGTTATAGTTTTGATTTGCACTTTTGGTTTTGTTTGGATTAAGTTGTCAAGAGAAATATGGATTAATCGAGAAGTTTTAGGAGCTGTCAGGAGTCATCAAGAGTAGTGATCCAAATACCTTCTAGAGGATTTTTAGAGCTATATTGTTCAAAGCTGTCAGGATCCATCAGGAGTGATCCAAAACAATTGGAAAAACTATTCACTTTACTCCTCTTGACTATTCATTTCCATCCTCATGTATATATATGTATTTGAATTCAAATGAAAGGGGGTTCTTTTGGGGGAGTTATTTTTCTTATTTTTGGAGGAAAAACATTGAGTTCTTTTTTGAGGAAAAACATCTTGTCATGTTTCATAGGTTGTAATTCAAGTTTTTATGTGTTGTTTAAATTCAATTAATTGTTGTAATTTGTTTGTGAGTTTTTGTGTGAGATTTATTGTTGCATGTTTGGGAATATCCCTAGGCACTATTGATCCAAACTTAGTAATTTCCCACCTAAGACCTTCGTAAGAATAATAAAGAGGTATTTATATAAGGGATTACCTTGTCTAATCCCCCTAGAAACACCAAAAAACCAATAGGGATTCCATTAACCATCACCAAATATCTAACATTTGTTATTCATTTTGTAACACCCCAAAATTGGCACCTTACAATTCTAATCAATTTTGGTGCATTTTCTCATCGTCAAAGTCCTATTGTACTAGGCAAATTCTCTTCCTAATTGACTTAGTCTCAAATGCAGAAAACCTGAATTTGTATAAATCTCACACTATTTAATTCCTAAATTTTCAAGGTTTATTAGCTAAAGATCCTATGATTAATTAATTTAATTATAAAGTCCTAAGTAATTTTAAAATAAATTAATTCCACCCCTTTAGCTAATAAACATCAAAAGGAATTGAATAGTTATTTAATTATTTGAATGAATTACCCTCAAAAAGGAATTCCATAATTCCATGTGAAAAGTCACTCATGTGGCAATAATTCATTTCTTTAATTAAATAATTCCTCATTTTGTCTCACCTTCCTCCATGGAGATGAATAGTTAGTCATTTCTTTCCAAGAAACTCTTCATCCTCTTTCTAGGTTCTTCTATATTATGGACTTCATTTTCTTCATTTGGGGGAGAAATTTTGAGAGTATCAAAACTATAGCAAATTCTTGTCTCAATTTTCTCATGTTTTCAATCATTTGTTGCATAATTAGTATGATTTCATTTAGATTAATGGCATTTTGCATCTTAAATTAGTTTACTTATGTATCAAATAGCTTAATTCTATCATTTCTTTCAAGCTTCTTAGATTAAAATATGCATTTTCATTCTTAGATTGTAATGGCATTTCTCATATAGAATAGTTTCAATTTCAGTTTTCAATGCTTTC
Source organism: Thuja plicata (assembly GCA_018584345.1). Classification (NCBI taxonomy): domain Eukaryota; kingdom Viridiplantae; phylum Streptophyta; class Pinopsida; order Cupressales; family Cupressaceae; genus Thuja; species Thuja plicata. The sequence continues at coordinate 2,755,963 of MU226879.1, read as the reverse complement.
AAATCCTCCATTTTAGCAATGGTCATGGTTTTTGGCTCTCATTCTGCGAGTAATTAAACACCCCAACTAAATAGGAGGCAACAGGTTGATTCAATCGATATTGTGGAATGAGCAATTCATGTTCATCTTCACAATTCAATGATTGAGCAATGACAATGTTGTGTTTGTGCCTGATTTAGAGGTCACTTTCAAGCACACACATTTTGGCACCCACCATGGGGCAGGATATTCAATTCCTAGCCTCATATTATATATTTACTGTCGATTCTTTTCTATGTCATTTTTTACATTCACTTTGAGTCAAATCTGACTCCACCATTGCGTTTTGAATATTATTTTGGTTTAAAATGACTATAAATACGCCTATACTTGCCCAAAACTTGAATATGTGGCATCAAACATTTGCCGTACGACTCTACAATGAAGTTTCACGCGAAATTTCCCACATATCCACACGAAATTATGCTTTCATTAACAATTCCTCACACGAAGCCTTGTACTTCCTCACCTGAAGCCTTGTACTTCCTCACATGGAGCCTTTGTACTTCCTCACGGGAAGCCTTGCACTTCCTCGCATGAAGCCTTGTACTTCCTCGCGCAAGACTTGGTGACAGTCTCTAGAATTTCACAGTTTTTGCAAGTACTATTTCTATTTTTTCTGATTATTCTAACATGCTGCTATTTTTATCTTTCTGATTTTTCTGACAGCATAACAGTGGGTTGCAGGTCACTTGATGAAGACATAAACATGCTAACAATTTGCTTGCAGGACGATTTTCAAAGATCATTTTAAAACATTCTGCTTGTTTATTGCTTTCATCACATAGTATAAATAGGGCCTTGTTAAAATTTATTGGGAATCTTGATAGAAAAATAGGGGAATAGGCTCTTCATTACATGGAAGTGATGCTTATGGATGAATCCGAGACCTAGATGTTGCTAACATGATGGACACCTAGGGAAGAAAGGAAAGTTAACAAACCTTTAGCAGGTTTACTTGTTAGGGGATTATGCTCTTCTCTCTTTGAAAGAATCAGAAACCCAAAAACTTGTGAATTGGTTGGAGGAGAGTTATCTCGGTGATGAATATGTCTTGTGTGATTGAAGTGTTTTCTAGTTTGTAATTCCAAGAACTATAATAACGTATCCTCTCCCCTCGCCTTTATAGATCTTGGGTGTAAGAGAAATTCATATGATTCTCCTAGAGTGGCTACCTCCCGAGTGCTTTAATAGAGCCAGTGAGAGTGGATTGCCCAACCAGTAATAGGCTAAAGCCAAGCCCTTCTGAACTGGTATATAAAAAATGCCATTGTGATTAATCTCATAATGGACAAGTATGAATTCATTGTGGCAACCAAAATCTTCTCCAGTACCCTAGTGGTGCGTTAAAGTCCCTACATTGTTAAGGTGAAAACATAACTTCGAAAGGATTGGGAGAGCCCCCTTTATTGGGAAAATGACTTGATCACAACCACTTGAATGGATAGCCTTACTACAAACTATGTTCTAGTATCCAAAAAACCCTCTATATGTTGGTGCGGAAGGTTAGAGACCGACTAAGACGCCCCACACTTTTACGACTCTTAGTAGAGACAACAATCCTTTGGGAAGCAATTCCTTTGGGGTTCAAAGTTTGGTGTGCCTGAGAAGTGAGTGTACATGTAAGGAGGAGCCTATGCCTCCAAGCTTCTAATTTTTCCACTATGAGTAAGCATAGCTAAACTTCGGTTCAAGTGGGGATTCAACAGATACTTCCCTAGCTGTCCTAGGATTGTGATGTGTCTGTTCTAGTACTACAAACATTCTTCTTGATGTGTCTTGCGTGGGTGAAGCATAAAAAAAAAAAAACATCTGAAACATTCAAATCAAACATCAAAATGATCAATGATTCCAAATATGCACTTCTAGGTGTTAACTGTCAAAATCTTGTCCAAGTTTCTACAACTGCTATCAAAACTCTGCAATCTATCAACTTGCTGTCCAAATTGCTATTCTGTTGTGAAGGTTCTGTCTAAATTTTCACAAAATCTTTGTTCTCATTAACATCACTACTAGTCTATCTTTTACTCAAATTTGTTGACAGTCTGACTTGTCACTGTTTCAAAATCTAACTTTGTTGTGCTAATCCAAGTGACCCATTATTTATTTCAATCTTATCATCTTTGTCTATGTTATCCTTATCCTGAGTTGTGAAAGTAGGTTTGTCAACCTTGACTCAAGATCAAAGTCATTTCTATCTCTGTCTCAGTTGGATATTATCTCCTTTGTCCTTTAGTCTTGGTCTTAGTCAACACTTTAGATATCACTTCAACACCTGTTAGTCAATCAATTGATCCATTGTACCTCCTCTTCAATCTTCTTAGCAAGTGCATCAAGACAATCTTACAATGTCTAAAAGCAAAGAAGAGATTCTTAGGGCAACTTTATTAAAACAACTTCAAACTTTGGAATCTAAACTCCAACAATTAAAGGGGAAAAAGGATACTCCATCCGACGAATCCTCCTTAAGATCACCTTGTCCTTTTCTATTTGATCATGATTCTCACATCTCTCCACTTTCTTCCAACATCGATAAATCTTGGTATGACAATCCCATCTTTGATCAAGAACAATTTTATGAGAATCCCAACTTTGATCAAGACCAGTTTTATGACCATCCTATCTTTGATCAAGAGAACGTAGAGGAAACTATGACAAAATTAGATGAAAGTCTCTTCTATCCACAAAAGAAGGATATTTCAAGTCAAGAAGCGTCTATTTATCCTTTAGAGAGAATCTTTACTCCTTTGGGACAATCTTATCAATTAGCATGGGAGGAACTTCTTGAGCATAATCTCATCACATTGCCTCCAGCCACATCATGTGTATTCAACTTCCTGAGTAACTATTGTGCATATCATTGACATAACAAGCATAAAAATTAATCTTGCATGGAGTTGAAACATAAAATCCAAGATCTCATAGATGATGGCATAATCAGAGTGGAAAATCCTAATGATTCATCTGATCTCAAGTATGGTCAATATCAGGAATCCATATCTAGCAATGGTTCACATATCACATCTACATCTTCCACCATTCCTCCATCTCCTAAAGCTTCAAAAATAGCCACACCATCTCTATCAAAGAATGAACCTAATGATGACTATGTCAACCCTCAAGGACTACCTCTAAAAGAGCTCCAAGCTAATCAACATACAACTGCAAGTCTTTCTCAGGATTCAAAGATCATATACCCAAAGCTTCCATGTGCTTCAATTCTTATCATGCCTATTTCAAATGATTGTCCATCAGCATGTCAAGAATCCCATATGCAGATCAAACCTTCTACCTCATCCTTAGAAGTGGCTCCACATCAAGAGGGCAATCCAAAGGGTGAAGAAATAAATATCGATAATGATCAAGATCAATATACCATCCATCCTTATCCAACAATTGACCAAAGTCATGCATCTCAAGAGTCTCATGATGATTTCATCACCCCCTTCCATTTATTCCAAGAAGATATCCCTCCATCTCCCAAGCAAGATCATGATATCATTTCTACCATCTCTAAGGAACCTATTGAAAATCAAGAGAAAAGTACCCTTTCTAAACCATCTAATTATCTTTGTCAAGATTACAGCATCCCATCATCCCCTTTTCATATTCTTCCATATCCAGAAACCATCATTCCTCAAAATCCCTTGCAGAACAATAAATCCCCTCAAGCTTCAGTTGCACCTATCCAAATTGCTCCTATCAAATCTACTCATGCATCTATTGATATAAAGATGAATTCAAAAGAGAAGTGCCTTGGTCATGAAGATCATTCTAAAGATGTTTATATACCTTACACATCTTATATCCCTCCATTCAAATGTAAGCATCATCCTTCACTATCCTCCAAGTCCATTCTTGGTCCCTATATTCCAAAGATAAAACTATCAAACCTTCCATCTATATTGGGTCCTTATATCCCTCCATCCACCATGCCTATTACTACTAGCTTGTCATCTACTTACCCTATCCCCTATCAATATCAACAAAGGCATACATCCTTGAACTCTCTCTATCAACCCATCCATATGAACCAGTCATATCAGCCCTATTCATCCACACTCCCCAAGTCTTTTGGAAGCAATTTGGATGTTCAATGAAAAAATCACAAATACAAGAATCCACTTATATGTGAAGATCGCTATGTTCACTCTAATCAACATGTGTTTATAAAGAAAAGGGAAATATTCAAGAGACCACAAAGGTCCACTAAGAAAAGAATAAAATCAAAGAAAATATGGATTCCTAAATCCATCATCGAAGAATTGCATTCTAAATCTAAGCAAAGATTAAAATCAAAGAAAATACGGGTTCCTAAATCCATCATGGAAGAATGTCATTCTAAATCATCCAAAAGCAAAGGAAAATCAAAAGCTATGTGGATTACCAAGTCTCTTCTAAAGGACTTGGATACAAAAAAAAAATCAAAAGTTATGTGGATTCCCAAGTCTCTCTTAAAAGGCTTGAACAAAAAGGAAAAGTCAGAGTTAGCTTCAAAGCTTCCAAAGTCTTCCACTTCATCTCCATCTAAACATCTCCCATCTTCTAACTCTATTTTTGGTCCTCATGCCCCAAAATTCATTACCTTGAATAGTTCACCCTCTTCTCCATCCATCTTAGGTTCTTGTATACCAAGATCCATACCCACTCATACATCAAAGCCTCAAGCTATTCCATCCACTTTTCCTACATCCGTCCACTACCCTTCAAGGGGTGTGTCAATGATTATCTTATCACTATTTCCGTCTATCTCTACACAAACCTTTCAATACACTACCCAATATCCCCCACCTACCACCTACCCATCCATCCCATATCCTTCCATTTCTCTTATCCAATCCATCACATAAATCTTTGGCTACCATCTCCCTTATCCTCCATACCATTCTTCCCTACCATCACCCTATCAACATCTTTGAGCATACTTTCAGTGGCCTTGGCCCATCATAACATATCCTTCAAAGGAGCACTATCTAAAGAGCAAGAATCTTAAGCTCCTCCATAAAATCAAAAGTACAAAAAAATAAAATAAAGAAAAAGTGCCTTGGTGAAAACCTGGTAAATAGGCGCCTTGGTATCAAAAGTAAAGACAAATCAATCTGTCTTTTGGTGAAAACCACTTCTTGTGGCACCTTGGATAAGTACCATGATGAAAACCTGGCAAACAGGCATCATGCATAATTCCTCCTACTTTCACTCTTCACTTGGGGGAAACTTCCTTCCATGTCATCTTATCCATCATATCTTACATCCAGCTAGCACATGAGCATCCATGTTTCTTCCTGTGATCTTGAAAAGGTTGAACCTATCCACGAGAATCATGTATCCTAACATTCATTATCCTTTCCATTAGCCTATTCACTTTCTCTCATCTATGGTACCCTATCATGATATTTCTTATCCCAAGCCTATCCTCCCTATCTCTAAAAATCCTTTGCACTAATCCCAAAACATTCACTTATACCTCCATCACCCCTTATCCTGATCGTGCTATCCCATTACTATCCCATTTAATTGACCCCTTGGTCTTGATCAAAATTGAAAATAAGGTTCTCAAAAACTTCTTGACATGTCCACTCCTTTTGAGTACCTACTTTTCATGACATCAAGTCATTATCCTATATGCTATGGAGTATTGCTCCATGAACCTACATTTTTGTATTCTTTTTTTCCTAGCTTGGCTAATCTCGAGGAGACTGTCCTTGAGGGTTGCATTCACCCTCTTCATCCATCATTGTCTGTTCATCTCATCCATCAACTTTCTAATCCTTCTATATTGATCTACACCTTACTAGACATTGGGGGCAAACCAATGTGATCTTGCTTGAGAATGAGTAATCTCGAAAAAATCTAAAAATTGGAAAAAGTCTTGAAAAAATGATCATCTTGGTAAAAACCTGGCAAATATATGCCTTGATGCATCAATAAAAAAAAATGGAAAAAAAAAATTGAAAAAGAAAAAAAAGTGCATTGGTGAAAACCTAATAAACAGGTGCCATGGTAGCAAAAATAAAATCTCTGCCAAGTTGGTGAAAACATGATAAACAGGCAGCTCTTGTACTCAACACTCCATCTATAAATGCTGAGTATTGGGAATACTTTTCTTCAGTTTGTACATATCTTTCAGTCACTTTTGTGACACTTTGGTTTTTATGAGAACTCTCCTGACTTGAAACCGATCCAAAGTCATAATCTGGAAGAAATAGAATCAATTTTTTCCTCGCAGTATGAGTCAAGTCAGTCAATATCACAATCAAAGTTTGTTACAATGGGGCATGGGTCCCCACAATTAGATCGTATCTTCGGTTTACACCAGAGTCAATAATCTTGTCATTTCTGAAGGACAACTCGCTAGTGACGCAACATGTGTTTCTCAACACCCTAATCAAAAGTGTTTCTTAACACTATCTTTGGACACATATGTGTTTCTTAACACATAGTGGATACCACAAATGTAAACAATAGATCAATAGAAATCAAACACATCACAAGAACAAGAACAACGATGTTTCTCAACATCTCATACATATACACATATGAAAACTTTGAAAATGGATGAAGTATGTTGAACTTCTATTTGTATTCTGTGTGTTCTCATTGATTTTTGTTAATATTTTCTTTGTCTACTACTTTTTGGTGTGGTCCCGATGATCTAGCAATGTCAACTAATCAGGGTGTATGTGATAAGAGCTCCCATGTTAAGGCGGAAAAGCCTCAAATCCCTTGATCCTATTTATTTATATGCCAAGGTGAGGTATGAACTATCTCCTTGACTGTTATTTCTCTACTTGTTTACACAAGATTGCACTCATGGTTATCTTGTCTTTTAATGCCTCAATATTGGTGCACTCTTGTAACATCAAATAGAAACAATGTTCAGGTCATCTCGGCTTTTGTGCCATGATGCTTATGTTAGTTTCTCATATCTTATCCGATGAAATTCATATTCATATTCTTATGGTCGCAGTGGCACCAGTAAGGATTGTATCAACTTGGATGTTCCAAAAATGCCCAATGATGAACATTTTCAATGCTAAAGGTTCAGTGACTACACCTTAGGTTGCATTCATGATAGTCTTGCATCTGCATAATATTGATATCTCTCTCCAATGTGAAGGATTTGAGGTTCTTTGATTGATCTTCCTTTTGGCAAGTGGTTAGTTATGCATTGATTGACGTGAAAATGACACCCCTCGCTCAGTCGACTGTCCTGATTCTATTTTCAGGATTGAAATCAAAATCTGAAATCATCTTTCTTGTCATTTTTGATGTTCGATTTTTTCAGTCAACTGTACCTGATCTCTTACACAACCAATAGAAATATCTCATGGTTTTCTTCCATTGAATCCATGTATCATACTCTTGGTCAATCTTGGTCACCAAGACCTCCCATCAAGTACATCTTTTTTCCTAACCATGTGGAACCTATTTCTAATCAAATCAACTTCTTCTTGCATCATGTTATCAATAGAATTGCTTCTCATCACTAGGGAACCTATGTTGGAATAGTCCCAAGGGATAACTAAGGGGGGGGGGGAATCAGTTATCAGCTAGTTAAATTATTTTCCTCCAATTAAGTACAAAATGTAATCAAGCATATGCACAGTAAGATAACACAGAACACAACACCACAATTTGATTACGGGGAAACCAAAATAGGTAAAAAACCTGGTGGGAATTAACACCCACAAAGAACTATACTTGAGTATAATGATTCCTATTAGAAGATCTTACAACCCTATTAGGAGTTGATCTTTACAATGCAATAAGTACAATGGCATGGTTAAGGGTCTGACCCTGTTAGGAGTCTTTTACAAATAACCCTATTAGGGGTGAGGAGTCAGTGTCTGAAAGCTCACCGCTAAAATGGTGAAGGCTACAACCTTCAGTAGAACAAATATACACTATATATGATAATGAATTGTTTGAGTAGACATGTTGTCTTGACCAGTTCCAATGTATTGTATGCACTTCCTGCTTCACATAGGTCTTTTATTAATGAATTAAATGTCTTTACTCTCCCAACACAAACAACATTCTGTTCTGTTCTTGTTATGTCTCTTTTCTTCTCATTCACACTTGGTGATCTTCAAATGAACTTCTATATGTATCTTTTCCAAAAGATATGACAGCTATAGGAGTCCCTCAATGCTTCTCAAGTTGGATAAACTAAGCATGCAACATAATTAGAACCATGCAACTCAAAGTGCACCACTTCACATAGTCGGCTCCACCAAAATTACTCAAAAGTCATGCTTCAGATGAAACACAATTAGTACCTTTGGTTAATTAACTTAGAATTATAACTAAACATGAAACTAAACATCCATATCCCATAGATAGGAACAACTGATTAATCAATAAAATTACTATCGGCTTCCTGAAAATAATCTTTTGAAACTATGTTTGGTAAACAGAGTAACATAACTCAACTGTTACTGAACATCTGAGTCTGCGTGTATGCCCATGGTATAGTAACTATGTCTGAAACATAAAAAAAATCACACAAGGCTTCCTCATATCCATACTAAAAAGTGAATACAGTTCACTACTGTATACTATATGTTGTCATCAATGAAAAACATATATTTAACTATTTGCACGGAGGAAAATCTGCAACAATCTCCCCTTTGAAATTGATGGCAACATATGATTAAAAACACCATCAATCCAAGAGTGTCTTCTTTCTTTTTACAATCTTCTCAATATCCTCATCAAAGGTTCCTCTTCACTACTATATCTCCTCTGACTGTGTTTTTATTTTCATGACTATATACTCCACTAGAGTATATGCTCCCCCTTACTATATACTCCCCCTTTGACATCAATGGCAAAGGGTTCCAAATACCATTAAGCATAGGTACTACTCTAGAAGTAGAGTAGTCAACCATTCATCAGTCACCAAGGAATGATGCTCTTGCTGTAAAATATAATCAGACTCAGGAAAGGGAATTACTCCCAGCTTCTCCCTGAGATACTCAAAAGTATCTTTTGATAAAGGCTTTATGAATATGTATGCCAATTGATCTTTGGTTCTCACATAATCCAAATTCACTTCTCCTTCTACAACTTTTTCTCTTAGAAAGTAATATTTTATTTCTATGTGTTTTGTCTTTGTGTGCATCACAAGGTTATTTGACATATTAATAGTGCTGGTGTTATCACAATGGATGACAATGGGATAATCAATCTGAATTCCAAAGTCTTTAATCATTTGTTTTATCCAAACCATTGTTGAACAATTCAGTGTGGCTGCTACATACTCAACTTCTGCTGTTGATTGAGAAATACAAATTTTCTTCTTGCTTGTCCAAGTAACCAACCTGTCTCCAAGAAATATTGCTCCTCCCGAGGTGCTCTTTCTGTCATCAACACAACCTGCCCAATCTGCATCTATGTATACATGAAGTTTTACATTTTTTGAGTTAGGATACCATAAACCATAGTCTATAGTTCCCTTCAGATACCTGGATATTCTTTTTATTGCCATTAGGTGATTCTATTTAGGTTCAGCTGTAAATCTCCCAACAATGCCAACTGTATTAGATATGGATGGTCTTGATTGAGTGAGATATATGAGTTTTCCAATCATGGATTTGTAAATTGTTTTGTCAACTTCTGTGGAGTCATCATTTTTAGAAAGCTTGCTTCCTGTTATCATAGGAGTGCTTACTGGTTTGCAATCTTCCATCTTAAATATCTTCAATATCTCCTTTACATATTTTGACTGATTTATGAATATACCTCTATCTATTTGCTTTACATTTAATACCAAAAATTACTTTATAGGACCAATCATGCTCATTTCAAATTCCCTTTGCATTTCTTTTGCAAATTCTGCACTAAGTTTGTCATTACCTCCAAAAATAATGTCATCAACAAAGATAGAAACAAGTAGTAATCCATCAGGTGTCTCTCTGATAAATAAGTTGCAATCTTCTTCTCCCTTCTTGAATCCAATCTTTGTTAAGTATCCATCAAGCTTCTCATACCTTGCTCTTGGGGTCTATTTAAGTCCATAGAGGGCTTTCTTTAGTCTGCATACCATGTCTGGATTGTCTAAAATTTTGAATCCTTCAGGCTGCTCTATGTAGACTTCTTCCTTCAAGTCCCCATTCAGAAATGCTAACTTGATATCCATCTAATATTCTTTGAAGTTCTTGAATATTTCATAAGCTAAAAACAACTTTATAGCTTCTAGTCTGCTCATAGGGGAAAATTTATCAGAATAGTCAATTCCTTCTCTTTGTGCATATCCTTTGCATACCAATCTTGCTTTGTTTCTGATCACTGTCCCATCTTCATTCATTTTTTTTTTGAATATCCACTTGGTTCCAATCACATTCTTGTCACAAGGTCTGGGGACCAATTCCCATGTGTCATTCTTGATTATTTGATCCAATTCTTCTTACATTTCATTTTTCCAATCTGAATCATTACATGCATCTTCAACACATAAGGGTTCAATCTGTGAAAGTAAGCGTACCTCTTCATCAATGGTTGAACCTTTTTCTCTCTATCTTGTCAAAAATTTACTGCTCTTATCTCCGATGATATCTTATTTAGAGTGGTATCTAGATGTGTATTTAGAGTTTTTAGGAGTGACACTCTCATCTGTAATCTGTGATTCTTCTTGACTTGGTTTAGGGTTGTTGTATGAAACATCAATACAGTCAAACATTTCTTCAATAACTATTTCTTTATTGATAGGTCTAGGTTCATCTTCAATCATAGGTGCATATTCATAATATATCTCTTGAACCATGAATTTCTCATCAATCTTACCATGTGCACTCTCAATGATCTTCTTCAACCTTAAATTGAAACATCTGTAAGCTTTGCTTTTAGTAGAGTAACCAAGAAAAATACCTTCATCGCTTCTAGCATCAAATTTTCCAACACCATCATCTCTCTTGATGTAGCACTTGCTTCCAAAGATTCTAAAGTACTTTACTATAGGTACATTACCAAACCAAAGTTCATAAGGTGTTTTGTCTGCACCCGGTGTCAGTTGAATTCTATTGATAGTATAGACTGTTGTATTAATTGCGTCTCTCCAATAGGTGTGTGCAAATTTTCCTTCAATCATGATAGTGCATTTTGTTTCAAGTATTATCATGTTTATCCTCTCTGCAATTCCATTTTGTTGAGGGGTTCTGGGTGCACTTAGTTGTCTTTTGATGCCATGTTCTTCACAGTACTCAAGAAAATTCTCAGAGGTGAATTCTTCTCCTCTATCAGATCTCAGACATTTTATCTTTAATCCAGACTCATTTTCAACTTTAGCTTTGAATATTTTGAACTTCTCAAAAGATTCCAATTTTTCTTTCAAGAACACAACCCACATCATTCTAGAGATATCATCTACAAACAAAATTAAATACCTTTCACCATAGTAAGATCTTGTTTGAGTAGGTCCACATAAGTATGTATGTATGTATTAGATCCAATTTGTTCTCTGCAGAGTTCTGTTTTCTTCTGAATGAGGTCCTCACATGCTTCCCCATCACACATTCCCTGCACATAGTATCAACTAGTCTTGCAATGCTAGGAAGGTCTCTTACTGCCTTTACATTACTTATCTTCACTATGTTGTCAAAATTGATATGACAAAGTTTTTTGTGCCAAAGCCAACTGTCATCCACTTTTGAAAAAAAATAACTTACTTCGGAGTTAAGCTGAAAAACATTACCTTTAGTCTTTGAGATTGATGCAACCATGTCTCCTTATTTGTTTTTAATTATGCACATCTTTTTTTTTAATTCCAACTGCTATCCTTTATCAATTAATTGTCTAACACTTAGCAAGTTGTGATGCAAACCATCAACATATATAACATCATCTATTTTTTTTCTTTCCATCTAAGGTGATAGATCCTCTGCCTATGATAGGTTTGGGAGTGTTATCTCCAAATCTAACCATGCCACCTTTGTACTTATCTAGATGTACAAATCTATCTTTTTCACCTGTCATGTGATGTGAACAACCACTGTCTATGATCCAGTCTATCCTGATGTCAGCTTGTGAAACTAAAGCCAATTCTTGTGCTTTCTTTTCATCTTCAATTTCTATTTGATCAATCATTTTTTCATTATCTTTAATTACAATGACTCCAATTTCATCTTCTCCTAAATCATCATCAGTTACACCATCTTCAACATGATAGCATACCTTAGTATATTTGAGTTTGTAATATGATTTGTACTTCTTGACTCTTGTAGGACACTTGGATGCGAAGTGGCCAACTTTGTTGTATTAAAAAAATTTGAATGGTAGTTGTCCTTCATATTTACCTTTTCCTTTCCTTTCTTCTTTCTCATTATTAGTAGATATGTTCAGGTATCTCTTGCTATGGACTAAGGCTTTGAAAGTTGTTTCCATTTTGGGTTCTGTCTTCAATCTTGATATCTTAAATGCTGATATTTTTCTGATCAAAGTTTCTCTTTTGAAGTCCTTTGAGAATTGCATGGTTTCATCCAATATGTTTATCTTTCTTTCATAATCTACTGTTAATGTGGTCATCAATTTGTCCATTATATGTTCTTCTGAAATTTCTCCACCATTGTTCCTAATTCCCGAGACTGCTTCATTAATCCTCTGATTGTAACCTTTGATGTTTTCTTCAGGTAGCATCTCTAAATTGTTGTATCTTTTCTTCCATGTCTTTATGTGCACATTCTTGGCTTGAATGTCTCCTTCAAACATGTCTTCTAGGTATTTCAAGATTGAATATGCTTTGTCTACATTTTTTATCTCAGAAAATTCACTGTTAGATAGGGCACTGATTAGGGCTTCTTTGGCAATTAATTTGGGTTATCAGGGTTACAGGGTATCGAGGGTCAGAAGAAATCCAATCTTCTCACACCCTCAACCCCTAATCAGGTTCCTTACATGTGCTTGGGCTTGTGGACTTTTAGGCCCTTGGATGTTCAGGGTTACAGGGGAAGTAGGACTTATCTTGCACCCTGAAAGCCTGAAAATGGCTTTCTAACTTGGCTAAATTACAAAAAGAAACAAAAAAATAAGAGGGCAACAAAATACCTTGATCCTAATCACTCGAATGTCATGAAAGCCCATAATCTAACCTACCTGGCACCAAACTAACTTGGATCAAACCATCCTAAAAATCTAAGCTAAAAAAAGGGGGTCCCCATTAGTCCAAGTGGCCAAAATGGGGTGTGAGTTGTGGAGACACAACAAATAGCCCTGAAAAGAGGAGAAATAACCAAGGCATTTCTTTATCAACAAACAAACTTCAAACTAACCTCACATAAAATACAACACCTAGACACCAGATAAAGGGAACACCATTTCACAAGCTTCTATATTAACACCTTTGTATAACCTTTCATATGTGTGTTTGAGTGTATTCATACCAACTAGATACTTCTACGAGGATTTCCCAGAAGGACACACATCAGAGACAATGTTTTACAACATCGACCAAGATTTCCTAGAGATTTCTCTACTGCTAGTTAGGCATCCATATCCCTGATAGATTTCTCCATATGTTTCAGTCTAACCTTTCTCTACTCCCAATTAGACTTCCATAGCCCTAGTAGAGGTTACTAGAACCACCCCTTTTATTCTCACTAAGCATTTTTTAATAGATTTCTTGATGCTTTAGGATCACTTAGTAACCCCCCCCCCTCTCTCTCTGACATAGTTTGAATATAGGGTTCTGAAATCATGTGGTCATCCAGGTCAAGATGCTTATAATGACTCTAACCTACACCCAACTAAGAGACCACTCATTTCAGGCCCCATTTTAAATGTGTGTATATTCATGATTCTGGATCACTAGCATTGAATATTATTTAAATATCATAGTGAAAAAGTACTTCCATATCCAATTCCCAGGTATAGCCCTTTGTGAGAGTGTATTCTCTTTGAATTTTTAACTAAGAAATACCCTTTCCTTTTATCGATAAATTCTCAAAGATATCCACTAGATGGGAACAACCTTGACCAAAACACTAACCCAAACTCAAAAGAAGAAATAAATAAAGGAAAATGAGAAGGAAAACTAAAATAAAGAGGAAAATGAAACTGACCCAAAATAAAAGAAAAATAAACCACTATACTATTATGATACAAGATTAAACCATTCCCCTCTAGGATCCAAAACAATGTTTCAAGAACTAGCCATTGACATGAAACTTAACCAACTCCCCATATAAAGTATTGATCCTAAAGGTATTCTCTCTTAAAATATCTGCGATCTGATATGGACCAGTCTACAACCTCTCAAATTTAGTGTGACTCTATGGTTTTTCTTTAGCCTTCTCCCACATGAGGACAAGATCAGAGATTCTAAAAGCTTTTACAGTGGCTCTTTTGTCAAACCATCACTTCAAAACAACCTAAAGTTTAACCACGAGTTCTAAAGTTATCATTCTTTTCTCTTCCAAGTTAAGGAGGTTCATAAGTTGGAATTGAACCCTATCTTCCCCTTTAGTGTGTCCCATCATAAATTTTAGGACAAGGATTTTAAGGTTCATTGGAAAGAGGGGATCCAACCCATAAATGATTTGGTAAGGCGAAGTCCCTGATGCATTTTTTTATCATGACTCTTTTAGCCCATAACACGTACTTAAGTTGAGCATGCTAATCTTTATAATTTTGGTCCAGCAAGCATTTAATAATAGTTATAAAGTTCTTGTTAGAAGACTCAACTACCCCATTACCCTGTAGGTAATAATTGGATGAAAATTTAAGAAGTACCTAATTCTTGAAAGCCCATTGCATTAAAGAAGATAAAGAAAAAAGGGGCAGTTATCAAATACCAAGAAAAAATGCATTCCAAACCTCATTACAATGAACTCTTCCAAAAACCTTGTGACAACCTCCATGGTGCAATTCTTGCATGCTTGTGCTTCCATCTACCGAGTACAATAATCTGTAGCTATCAAAATGTATCTACATCTTGCAGAAGATGGGGGATTAATTGCTCCAATAACATATAGGCCCCATTAGGAAAAAAAGATGTACCTCAAAAACACGTTGTAAGGGAATGGAATGATGTCCTTCCCAAGTAGCACTTTCGTCTAAAAAATATGGCAGGATCTAACATGCTCACTAGTATCTTTGAATAATGTTGGCCAATAATATCCATATCTCAGAATTTGGTGAGTAGTGGCCTCCACAGAACCATGGCATGTACCATACTTATCATGAAAATCAACTAGGATCTTCTTGGATTCATCTCTATTAATACACCTTAACTATATGCCTTCATAATTGCATTTATAAAGTTGTCTAACCTTTAGCATATAAGAATTTTTTTTGATCTTTAGTGCCCTTCTTTGAGAGCTATTCATTCCCCCAAGACAATGATTCTACAACAAATAGTAAATGAAATCTTGGTACCACACAGCCATGACCACTCTTTTGTTTGTATACAACTAACATACCAAACCCTCATCATTTTTTGCAACCATCTCAGTTAATCCCTTTCCCCACACGAGCTTCATCAACTAGATCTCTAAGTCAGATTTCTAAAGAATCGCCATCCATTTACCTCTCCTCTCTCCTAGTTCATTCTACATCAACATTGATTTCATCAAAGGGCCTGGGACTATGGTAATCACCTTGCCTCTTAAAATGTAATGCCTGAATTTATTCACTGCTTTGAGTAAGGAAAAAGATTGTTTGTCCAGATTTCAAATCTAAGCTCAACATTTTTCAAATGATAGATCATGAAATCAATAAGCCTCTTAGCTTCAACATCCCTCTTTTGTGTGAGTATCCTGACACGAGAGTGTTCAGATGCAAAGGAATATACCTTAGAGGGGATAGTATATCCGGAGCTAACCAACATTGGAGTGGTAACTATAGAAATTTTGATTTCTTTAAATGACTTCTTCACAAGAGAAATCCACTCAATCTTTGCATCATTTTTAGCATATCATTTAATGGGCGCAATGTTTCTACAAAGTTGTTGATGAATTTCTTGACGAATTTTATCTTTCTAAAGAAAGATTTTAACTCTTTTTTGTTGTTTGGTGGGCCCAAATGAGAATGGCCTCAACCCTATCTAGATCAATATCAATCCAAACATTTGAGATTACATGACCCAATAGCTTCCCTTCAGTAACTCCAAATATGAATTTCTTGGGGTTGAGGGATATACCATACCTTCTACACCATTTCAACACTTTCCTTAAATCATCCACATGGTTCGCTCGGTTCTTAGAGAAAATGGTCAAGTCATCCATATAAATAATTATACATTTTCCCACCAATCCTTTTAAAGTAGTATCCATCACTTGTTGAAATGTGGTACCAACATTCATCATCCCAAAAGGCATACGTTGATAAGGAATGTCCCCCACTTAATGGTGAATGATATTTTGATCCAATCTTCTTCCTAGACCATAACCTGATTATACCCTAAGTACCCATGTATGAAAGACAACATTTGTGAACCATTAACCACCTGTAGAACCTCATCTTGTGACCGTAGAGGATAATTATCCTTTTGAGATGAATTATTGAGATTCCAAAAATCAACACAAAGCCTAGTATCGCCATTAATTTTTTCTTACTGGTACCAGCTTAGCTACCCAAGTAGAGTATCTTATTGGAAAGATGATATTGGCATCAAGAAATTTTTGAACTTTATTTTTTATTAGAGATTCAATCAACTCATTTATGGGCCTTTGCCTCTAACTAAATGGTTTGGCATTTGAATTTAATGGAACGTTGTGAATAGTCACCAAAATGTCACAAGTTTTCAACTCTTCATAGCTCCCAGCAATGACATCTCGATACTCTTTGACATGTTGTACCATTCATTTTGTCCCTCATGAGTACCCACTTTACCAATATGAACATCTCTTTGGTGTTCCTCAGTACTAATATTATGTACTTCATATCTAGCCCCATCCAAAGACTGTACTAGTTATCTTTTAAGTGCAGCTTCGTCCGTGTCAAAAATTCTTTCCAAGGCCACCATACCCTTGGTGATAGCATTTCATTTTAAATTTAGGATCCCCTGATCAACTAGATCATCTGGGTGGAACTACTATTCATCTATGATCTGTTTCTCAAAATCACCATTACACATGATGAATTCTATTATGTGTTGGTCAAATTAGAATAATTGGAAAATAGTAATGTTGTCTGGAATTAGAGGGGAAGAAATAAATTCAACCAAGAATTTCTTCAACCTTGACTTGTCCATTTGATGTAACGAACTTGCAGATACAACTAGAGCATCTACGATATTGTTCTTTCATCTTGAGATTGACTAAATAAATTGAATGCTTCAAAATATTCAATGAGGTCCCATGCTCCATTATGATATGCACTCAATCTCTTGTGATTACTGTAATTAGGTATAATAGAATCTTGCAATAACACTAAAATCTCAACCACAAAGATATTGTTAAAGCAATTAGTATTCTCAATACTCAAGAAAGGATGTAAGAAAAATAATAAGCATAAACAGTTAATAATATGAAATCATTTCAAATAAAATGAATATGCAAACCATGTAGTTCTTCCTTGGCGTTATCCTTCTTTATGCAATGTGGACTCTCAGAAATGAGTGCTTGAGTGTATGCCAACATAAGAATTCAAAGCAATTGTGGTTATCAAAATCAAAGGTTTGGCTCTCTATTTATAAGATTTTAGGGGTTTTTGTACGCCTCTTCTTCGTGATTCATGGTTCCCAAGCTTTCCAAAGGCAAGGGTTAGTAGCAAAGGTTTTAGAAATGATATAAATCCAATACACAAATACTACTAAAATGAATAACTCGAAGCATAACCAATAAAATGTACAAGCAAAGAAAGGAAAACAAATGAATGCAAACCTCGAAGCGCTTGAAGCTTCTATTGTTTCTCTCTACCCCTTCCAAAATGATATTCTTGATGCTCGGTATTGGGGTGGGCAGCGTCTATGACTTGAGAAGTGTCGAGAATTTGCTAATTGAAATGAGTGTGTGATCACAAGATGGCTTGAATGCTAAAACCAAACTAACATAGTAATGGTGCACGAGAGCTTGAAATACTAGATCCTTCAAATGGTTATGAAGGGTTTATTATATAGGAATTGGGGATGAAATGAACGATTGAGATCAATCCCAGAGATAGGGAGATGAATGGTTGAGATCAAACAAAACTAGAGAAGCCATCAGTAAATTCCACCTCTTCAATTCGTAAAGAGGAGACAAAGTTTGGTTCACTGAAGAGCTAATTGTGAGTTACCTTTTTGAACTAAAGAGGTGGGTGAAGTTACCCATGTGGACTAGAGAGGTGGGTGAAGTTACCCATGTGGACTGGAGAGATGGGTGGAGTAACCCATGTGATC
>MU226879.1:2724954-2736443 GCA_018584345.1 Thuja plicata | reverse complement strand
GGAAAGCCAAGCAAACAAGATAGAACTCCTACGCCCCTAGAGTCCATCTAGATAGCATCGTGAGCTCTTGTTTGCAACATAAAAAGGGAAAGACCATAGAAATCAAGATAGAACTCCAAAACACTCAGAGTCCATCTGAATAGCACTACGAGCTCTTGATTCTATAAAACCAAACAAGAAAAATAAAAGAGAAGGAATGTCCAATTCTTTCCCAGGGTTAAGCTCAGATCATGGAACTGCATAGCTGCTAGGTAAGTGACAACACCTACCACATTTATCCTAAATCATCATGGCCCTGAAATCGAAGTGAACATTCAACAGATAGTAATAAAAAAAAAGAAGTCATGATCTATCATAGCTACTCTCCTCACATGGTGGATCCTGGAGTAGCGTAAGAACATAACCGTGAAATATAGACTGACATCTGACCAACTTGACTGACCTAGTCAACTTTTTGGATGGTTCCTTGATGCAGTTGGATTCTTTTGATTGGCTCAACTCTTTAGATAGGCTTGATGGCTTGATTGCTTGAGTGTGTCTGGTTTCAGTAATAGATTACTCATATAAGACTGACCTGTCTGGTTTGAGCGTATCCATCACTGTGTAAGATGATTGATATGATTGATTGATTGATTGTGATCATGTTGGTAGTGGATCAAGCTGTGTCAGATGGTCCCAATGTTGGTTTGCAAAGCTCATGATTGTGACATTCGATAGATTGGCTTGTTCACTAGTTGCTTGCTGATTGATTTGATAGATTGATAAAGTTGTGTCAAATGAGCTGAATGCTGATTCACAAAGCTCATGATTGTGACATTAATTGACTAGGCATGATTGCCCTTTTCTCTCTTGATAAATGAGTTGGTTTTATTGTTTGGGATTTTGCAAAATTTTGAATGTTCTTGATGAAGATTGATTTTCTCAAAATATTTTTGATCTTTTTAGGATTTTTTGATGAGTTTCTAATTTTTTTAGATTTTTTCAAGACATTTAGAATCGCCCCCTAGTCTGGTGGACCAGTACTAACCATGGATAAGTGTTGGTGCTCAAAAGGGAATGTGCTTCTTGATATAGCTTGGTTAGTCATTCTTGCATTTGAAATCTGCTCAAGCTTTTCGAGTTCATTGATGGTGAAGCTAGATTTGAACACTTGGTGCATGTTTGCCAGGTTTTCACCAAGGTACCTACTCAATAGCGCATGTTTGCCAGGTTTTCACTGAGAAAGCGATTTTGTTTCTCTTTACATTTTTTACTTTTTTGATTTTTGATTTTTTTTTTGTCCTCATTAAGGCGCCTGATTGCCAGGTTTTCACCAAGGTAACATTTTGTATTTTCTAATTTTTTTGGTATTTTTTGGATATGTAGATAGGTGCCTTAACCATAGATTTCTTAAGGGTAGAACCTCTTGAGGTGCATGATGTTGATGTATCCTAGGAGTTGGTCTCCTTCTGGTGTTGCTAGTATGAATGCCCCACTCTGAGTAGAGCTGATAATGACAAATGGGCCTAGCCAGTTAGGCTCAAACTTTCTGGGTTTGACTCTTTCTACTTGGTTCTTTTGATTTTCCATGAGGACAATGTCTCCTACCTCAAATGTTTGTGGCTTCACCTTCTTATGATAGTTTCTTCTAAGGTGATTCTGATAGCCTTGTAAGTGATTGAAGGAATGCTATCTTCTTTCATCTAGTAACTCCAGTTCACTGAGCCTTGCTACTCTGTAGTCCTCATCTGTAATCAGGTTCTTTAAAGATATCCTTAGGGATGGGATTTCCACTACAAGGGGTAATACTACCTCTAATACATAGACTATGGAGAAAGGAGTGGCTCTTGTGGGTGTTCTCACACTAGTTTTGTATGCCCATAATGCGGGACTAAGTTGTAAATGCCAGTCTCGCCCTGATTCGTTCACTATTTTCTTCAAGATTTTCAAGATTATCTTGTTTGTAGCTTCGGCTTGGTCATTCCCTTGAGGGTAATATAATAAGGAGAACCCTTGTTTGATATGGAGCTCTTCAACATCCTTGTTCTGGAAAGGTGTACCATGATCTGTCAGGATAGTTTGAGGGATCCCATATCGACAGATAATGTGGTTAAGTATGAACATTGCTATTTTCTTTCCAGTTATGTAAGTGAGAGGAATTGCTTCCACCCACTTGGTGAAGTACTCTATTTCTGCTATGATGTATTTGTGTCCGTTTGCTAAAGAAGGTGTAATTTTGCCCACTAGGTCAAATCCCCACATGGAGAATGGCAATGGCGATGTGATAGGACTTAGTTCCTGGGCTGGTGCATGGATGAGGTCTCCATGAATCTGACACTATCTACACCTTTGTACATGTTTGTATGCATCTGTCTCTATTGCGGGCCAATAGTATCTCATGTGAATGATCTTCTTAGCTAAGCAATTGCCACTTCTGTGGGTTCCACAAATTCCTTCATGTACCTCGTACAAAGCTTTTTGGGATTCCGTAGAAGTGAGACATCGTAGTAGCGTTCCATCTAGACTTCATCTATATAAAGTAGTTAAGAGGATGGTATACCTAGAGGCTTGGTGGATGAGGGACTTTCTCTAGTTCCTAGGTAAGTTGGGAGATAAGACATGGTTTTGGAGATAGTTATAGACATCTTGGTACCGTTGGGATTTAGGATCAACAAGGATGCATGTTGATTCTATGATGGATGCCTGATGTGATTGCACCAAGAGTTGCTCTACTAGAAATTTGAATCTTTCTTCATTGTCTGGCATATTAATAAATGATGCTATGGTTGCCATCACATTTGCAGCTTTGTTTTGTGCCCGTGGTACTTGCTCGAAGAAGATGTAATGGAACTTGGTGCATAGTTTTTCCATCTGTGCTCTGTATGGTATGAGCTTCTCATCTTTGGTCATGTAATCATTGTTGACTTGACTGATGATCAAATATGAGTCTCCAAAGACTTTAAGGTTCTTTATTCTCCATTAAATTGCTATCTTTAGACCGATGACCAGTGCTTCATATTCTGCTATGTTGTTGGTGCACAGGAAGTTAAGTCTGAAAGACTTTGGAATTGTATCATGATTTGGAGTGATAATCACTATCCCTGCCCCCACACCATGGTTTGTGCATGACCCATCAAAGTATAGTTGCCATACCTCGATCACTGGTTGTAGTGTCATGATAGATTCATTAGGAAAGTTGGATATAATAGGCTAATGGTCCTGAATGGGTGCCTCTGCTAGTTGATCTGCGATCACTTGTCCTTTGATGGACTTTCTATCTACGAACTCAATGTCAAACTCACTCAAGATCATTACCCACTTCACCAGTCATCCAGTGAGTGCTTCTTTTCTTAGGAGGTACTTTAAAGGATCAATATGTGCGATCAACTTTGTTTGGTGACTCAACATATAATGTCTCAGCTTTTGGGAAGCGAAGACAACTGCAAGGTATGACTTCTCGATTGGTGTATAGTTGAGCTCAGATCCAACCAACATTCTACTTAGATAGTAGATGGCCCTCTCTTTACCTGCATCATCATGTTGTGCCAAGAGTACACCTAATGCTGACTCCATCGCTAAGATATACAGAAGCAATGGTCTACCTTGGACTGGTGGCACCGATATAGGAGACTTGAGGAGGTAGTCCTTGAATGTTTGGAATGCTTGTTCACATTGATTTGTCCATATGAATTTGATGTCTTTGTGCAGTAGATGTTGGAATGGGTGGCACTTGTCTGCTTCCTAAGCTATGAAGTGCCTGATTGATTGGAGCCTTCC
This sequence comes from Thuja plicata, assembly GCA_018584345.1. Lineage (NCBI taxonomy): Eukaryota > Viridiplantae > Streptophyta > Pinopsida > Cupressales > Cupressaceae > Thuja > Thuja plicata. Next base: position 2,732,687 of record MU226879.1, on the reverse strand, counting down.
TTGTAACCCTCTTAGTTGTCTCAGGTTTGATGGCGAAGGCATGTCCAATATTGCTTTGACTTTCTCTGGGTCTACTTCGATTCCTCTATGTGACACTATGAACCCCAGTAGCTTTCCTGCTGTGACATCAAATGCACATTTCTTTAGGTTTAAATGGACTTTGTATTGCTGCATTCTGTCAAAGATTGGTCCCAATACTTGTAGATGATCTTTGTGAAGCATTGACTTGGCTAGTATGTCATCCACATAGTCTTCCATTGTTTTGTGGATGAGATCATGAAATATTGTTGTCATAGCCCTTTGATATGTTGCACCTACATTTTTGAGACCAAATGGCATGACGTTCCAATAGTAAGTGCCCCAAGGACATGTGAAAGCTATTTTATGTTGATCCTCGGGTGTGATCCTTATCTGATTATACCCTGAAAATCCATCCATGAGTGATAGAATTTGATGTCCAACGGTTAGATCTACTATCATATCAATGTTGGGTAAGGGAAAGTCATCTTTGGGACAAGCTATGTTGAGATCTCTAAAGTCTGTGCAAATCCATATCTGACCATTGTGCTTTGTAACTGGCACCAAGTTAGATATCCAGTCTGCGTATGGTATAGGTCTTATGAACTTAGCATCCAGGAGTTTCTTCAATTCTGCTTTGACTAGAAATGCAACATGGGGAGGCATCTTTCTCAGCTTCTATTTGACAGGTTTGGCATTGGGTAGCAATGGGAGATGGTGTAGTACTAGCTCTGGATCTAACCCTGGCATATGCGAGTAGGACCATGCAAAATTGATCATCCTTGCTTTAAAGAAGCTGATAAGTTGTTCTCTCTCCTTAGGGGTGAGTGATTTTTCCAAGTATATGTTCTTTGGGTTCTTGTCATCTCCCAAATTGACTTCCTCTGTTTCTTCTGCTAGTAATGTTGATTTCTCCTCTGTCAAGGGGAGGAGTTCCTTCTTTCCATCTTCTAGCACCTCAATGAGGTTTTTTCTAGAAGATACGTCTTGTTTTAGATTTTTATCATTCTTTTGTTCTTTTTTCTTTTGTAGACTGGAAAGAGGAGCTACTTCCCCGAAATATGTCACTCTATCGAGGTCTATTGAGAAACCTGTCTTGTGGTCTCCTAATGGGATGCCTTCCCTAAGTCCCATGAAATCTGCAATAGCCTCATCATTCTCAAAGATATCTAAATTAGGGGGTCCTTGTTGATCCCACTCTATTAGCTCTGGGTGTACAAGATAGATACTTTCATGGTTGTATGACTCTGGTTGACTGAAAGGGACTACAAATATGGTTCCTACAAAACTAGACTGTGATGTGGACGCACCACTTGAGGTTTGGTAAATGACATACTTTTCTATGCAAGGTTGCTCGGCAATGGATAGTTGGTCAAATAAGTCTTCTAGGTTTATGATAATGTCTGACCAAGGGGAATAATATGGGATTGACAGTTCAGAGTGGTGAAGGGATCTCCACTCATACTTGTGGGAGTCAGTATCAATAGAATGCTTGTCAGATGTCTCACTTCCTTCATTAGCATCGATTTCTATGTGGAGGTCTATTTGGGTTTGTGTGGTTCCCTCTTCGGCGGGCAACAACTATGCTAATATGTTGCTTATCAAGACATGATTTGTGTTGTGCCCCTGGTGAATCTATGCTATTTGTTCTTGATTGACTTGAATGTCTTGGATCACAGGACTGGTTCTTTGTTGTCCATAGCCCAACCCTCTCATGTTTCTCTAGGTCGGCGGGAGAGATAATTCCATTATGCCTTGTTGTCTTGCGCCCAGGCCAGTTGTACCATCATACTCAAATCTTTGCAACATTGTATAACCATTACCATAGTTTGACAAGGGTAGGGTTTGTCTGATTGTTTCTGGTGGGTCTTGGTATAACCATGTACTGATATCTTGTTTAAATGGATTTTCTTCTGCTATGTCTCCCCATCGGACAAAGGTTGTGGGTGGACATTTGAATAGAACAGGCTGTAGAGTTTCTATTGTAATAACAGGTTGTGGCATGCCATAAGTTCTTAGGCTCTGAGGCATGTGTGTGATGGTGAAAGCCTCTTCATACCTATACTCACCACATCCTTTGTTGGTGATGGATATTTTTCTTTCTTTGCGTGTGACATCCTAAAGATTTGAATTTGAAGAGGAGGGAACACTTGCATTTTGATTAATGGCTATCTTTCCTACTGTCTGTGTGACATCCTTGGGAGTTGAATCTGAAGAGGATGGGATGCTTGCATCTTGGTTTGATGGCACCTAGTTATCAATTCTAATTTGGAAAACATTACAGTATTGGAAAGGATTGGGGTCTCCCTCTATGATGATTTCCTCTCCCTAGTGTGGTAACTTGATGTATTGATGGTACGTCAAAGGTATGGCTTGCATTTTATGTATCCAGAGTCTCCCTAGTAGCATGTTGTATCCCAACTCAAGGTTCGGGATTTGGAAGGGAGTATTTTTTACCACTAGACCGATACAGACAGATAGAATGATAATACCCTTAGAGGACCTTTCCTCCTCCTCATAAGCTCTAATATTTATCCTCCTTGTGTCATCAATGCTTGATTCTGAATAGCCTAGTTGCTTGATTAAATTTAGAGTACATATGTTTAACCTAGCTCCACCATCAACAAGGACCCTACATATAGCACTTTTGTGGACTTGGATAAGTATGTGCAAGGGATCATTATGCAGGGGTTTATGCGGTGACACATCACGGTCCATGAATGTGGCATGTTTGTTAGAAGTTATATAGTTAACCGTTATTTGGAAGCTCTCAGGTGTTATTCCCCTAGGGACAACTGCATTCTAAAGGGCTTGGTCAATGCTAGTTTATGCTATGGAGATATGCGCAATAGGTCAAACATGGAGATCTGGGCAAGTGTGTGCTTTAGTTGATCCACTATGCTGGGCTGTGGATCTGATTTTGCTTTGGGATTGGTAGATACAATAGGTGAGGATGGTAATCCTTGGAAGATGACTCTGGCGCAATGCATTATTACAGCACATTTGTTACCTTGGTCTTTGATAGTGATCGTAGCCACATGGCTATCTGAAGGATTGAGGTAATTAATAACATTATCACTATTGGCATACATATAGTTAACTTGTTTTGCTTATCCACCAGGAACCAGAGGCTTTTCCCTTGTTGTGATCACTAAAGGTATCATTGAAGATAGTGTGATCAGTTGTGCCTTTGGTTTGGTTATTTGTCACATCGATGGTCCCTGTGTTAATTAGGTGTTGGATAGTGTGTTTCAATCGGTAACAGTTAGATGTTTTGTGCCCTTTCACCCAATGAAACTCGCAAAAATCCTTGTCATTATACCACCTTGGTTTTTTCACATCCTATTTGAAGTCCCTGATTTTAGGGAGAGTGATAGTGTTTGATTGTATCAAGATGAATCTATCGGCTCTCCTAATGGTGTGAAATCTCATTGCTAGAATTGAAACTGTGGTCTGCGTTGATTCTATTGTTGACTGTTTGACACATCAGCCGCTTGTAGAGAGGGAGGTTGGTTTTGGGTGTATGCTTGTTGAATGGGCCCTATGGGTTTTTGGTTAGCCACAGGTGCACCTTATAGTGACACCTTGGGTTGTGCATAGTTGACTGTCTTCACATCAATGACACCATTGCTAGTGACATTTTTGTTTTTGTTCCACCACTTAGCTTTATCCTTTGCATTTTTATTTGTATTTTTTTGTGTTGGATCTGCAAGGATTCCTTGTTTGACTAAGTTCTGCTCACAATGAACTCCTCGTTTGATGATTTGTGTGAATTTTGGAGCTAACTGTAACTCTGTTGTGAATGACATGTTTAGAATTAGATTGTCAACAAACATGACTATTAGGTCTTGTTTGAGCACATCATATGTTATGCGGTTTTCCGTATTCCTCCATCTCTGTAGGAACTTCACAAAAGACTCTCCATCCTTCTATTTGATATCGCAAAGGTCCTTGATGCTGACCTTGCGCTCGATGTTATGATGGAAGTGAGCTATGAACTTTTCAGTCAGTTCACCCCAAGACTGAATGCCATGAGGTAAATGCGAGAACCATTCTATTGCTGGTTTGACCAAGCTTTGTGGGAACATTCACATTAAATATGTTTCATCATGGGTGACTTCGATGCAACTAGCAAAGAAATCTTGGATATGTTCAATAGGGTTGGTATTGCCCCTATATTTGTCGAATTTAGGTACCAAGAAGTGATTTGGGAATGGAGACATGTGGAGGGAATGGTTAAAGGGGTATGGGTATAAATCCTCTGCAGTGTAGGATTTAGTTTGCCCCTGATTTTGCATATCCATCATTTGGGTTTGAAGGGTTTGCACTTGTTGCATTAACATGTCCGTTTGATATTGAGGTTGATGTGTGAGGACGTTCCTATGTGTTGTAGTGGGTATGAGGCTGCGCTTTTGTGTCTCTTGAGTAGGAACATAGGATTTTATCCTAGGGACTTGATATTGGTTTCCCACCAAGTGATTTGGAAATGGGGGCACATGAGTAGCCCATGGTGGGTTTTGATACATTTGCTATTGTGTTTGAAATTGGGGTTGATATTGTTGCTGCTAAGGTTGGAGTTGAAGCTGGGGTTGTTGTTGCTGAGTTTGGAATTGAGGAAACTGAAGCTGGGATTGCTGCTTCAGGGGTTGGATTTGAGGCAACTGAAGCTGGGGTTGTTGTTGCGAGGGTTGGAATTGAGACAACTAAAGCTGGGGTTGTTGTTGCAGGGGTTGGATTTGAGGCAACTGAAGCTGGGGTTGTTGTTGCGGGGGTTGGATTGATGTCAAAATGGGCAAAGATGTAGCCTTGGGCAAGCATTGACTATAAGTTGTACCTACAAAGATGGATCCCTGTGGGCATGAAGTATTGATCCCAAGACTAGTATGAGTTGACTGCAGCAGTGACATAGTTTTAGAACAGTTGATGTTTGGTGTAGCTTGAGAGCTTGATTGCCCTGGCCATGTGACCGAAGGTGGGAGCATACTAGTAACCATAGGTGCACTCAGTTGTGAGCCTGTCATGTTTTGAGTGGAAGATGTGTTGGCCTGGTTTGTGTCATTGGTTTGACTGGGTATTGTCTGTGTTAATGTGGGTAATACCAATGGTGGGAATATTTGAGAGACAACAGATAGTATCTGAGGAGGCTGAGTAGTGTTTTGACCTGTGAGAGGGTTTTCAATCTATATGGTTGATACACTGAATTCAGCAGGGAGCTTGACTCCTTTCTTTATCAGCATGGCTAAGAAGCATTCAAGATTCCTCTCTACAGCAGCGTCAACTACTTGTGTGGAATAAGCATCTTGCTCTATATCCTCTAGTTCCTCTTTTGTGACATTTTGGAAAAGAGCTACCCCACGGGGTTGTTCAAGGAACAGAGTAGAACTGGTATTTATGAAATGATCGTTCTCTTTCTCTATTTCTCAAGCGAGGAATCAGTTGATATATGACTCATCGAAATGTGTTCTAGCCTTAGACCTTGTGTAAGGCCCTCCATGAGGTGTTTGAGACTTAGTGTAGTCTAGGTTTAGTAACTAAAACAAGTGATATAAAGCAAACAAAGAAGAATATCCTTTCTAAGGAAGTCTGAGTTATGTTTAGGACAAGGGTAATTCTAGGGACATATTTTGATATAACTTGATCTCAAAATGGTGATGATGTAAAAAGATAAGATTTGCCGACCTTTGCCTTGGACAAAGTCACTTTGATAAGGATAATGATGTTTGATATGATGAGATCAAGGTATTTCAAGTTTGAGCTTTTGAACTAACAATGTTTTTGACAATAATCGTTCTTTACAGAGAAGGGATGATCTTTAATGTTTAGATATTCACACAATGTTCTTCACATTTTCCTAGGATAGACACTAGTTTTGGACACCAAATGAAGAGTTCTCTCAAGATTTTTTTAGGTTAAAAATAGGTGTAATGTATCTCTGGTCAATTGCGGTACAACTCCACCGATTGCGGCAAAGTAAATGGTCAATTATGGTAGTTTATCACCGATTGTGGTAATAAACAATACGATTATGACAATAAACAAGTTAACTACTTCCTTCAATTGTGACATAATGCAGGCAATTGCAGTAAATAGGAAACAGTCTCAAAAAGACTAAGAGATGGGTATCACTGCTTGACCATTTTGATATTTTTGGAACAATGCTTCTGATTTGCAAGACAATTAACATTGACAACCCTAGACTTTAACACGTTTGACTCGTTTTGATAGTTTGGATGTTTTGTTTTGCATTTTCAGAAATTAATCAAAGAAACAAGCACAATAGACACTGTGGTTTGAAGAATGAAGACTAACACTATGTATGTTCTACAAATTTTTCAAGTTGCAAGGTTATCACGAGGTCTCAACAATGAACAATCAGATTTAATCTAGGTCAATGGCTTCAGAATACAATGTTATGGGCCCAATGCTTGAATGTCCGTTAGCTCACACAACAATTGTCACACTACTAGGACACGAAGGTCCACGACGTAGGTGCCCGTATTTTTTCCATTTCCAGGTATTGTTGTCATGAAGTGAAGATCTCTTTCACTACACAAATACCGTGGGACACATATGTTGGAGATCTTGGGGGGAAATTTTGCAACCCCTTGCACTATAATAAGGTACCTGTTCAGAGGTAAAATGGGTTGGCCTCTAATTAATCAAGGTTGTAGTAAGAGTCAATGGTGTCTCTCCAATCGGTTTGTACATGTGTGACTCACTTAAGAGCCTAGTTGATCATGCTGGCTCCTTAGGGATATTCACCTAATCCAGACTATCACCAACACACCTCGCCTGAGCTTGGCTAGATAAGACAGAACTTTGGTTCACGCCTTGTTTATATACCGATCAGAAGGATTACTGGTTTAAGGTCGTTCTCTGAGGAAGAAGCGCATTCCCCAGATAGGCTTTTCTAAAAAGTACAAATGTTTCTAATCTAACAGTTTGTGCAAGTGCACCCAAAACTCAAGACACAAGGTAAATCGATTAAGCTCCAAAAGTTTGAAATGTGAACTAAGCTACACCACCATACAAGCACAAGTGTTCAATTTTAAGCCCAAAAGCAGGTGTTGATTGCTTGTTCAATTTTAATGCACCAATTTGAGAAATTCTTTATCTTGTTCAATTTTAGTCCCCACGTCAATTTTAAGACCAATTTTGAAATGTGAGATGTAAGATGTGTGACAACCAATGTTCTTTTTAAACCCAAATTGAAAAGTGAATGAATTTTAAGTTGTATTTTTATCTTGCCTCCTTGATTTGTACCTGTCAAAGAAAGTGTTTAGTACCTTCAGAAATGAATGCTTTCAAACCAAAATAGCAAAATATACGGAAACTCCGCGATTGTTGAGATTGCTGAAATTAATGGTGACTTTATACTTACCTGTGAATCTCTTAATTGAATCAATATACCTCGTGTTGGCTTCACTTTGATCATTAGATATGATTGTGAGAATAGCCCTTTGTTGTGGGGGCCATAGAATAGTAGGGCTAATGGTATCTCAAGATTCTATTCTATACGTAACATGCCCCCGAGGTGGGGGGGAATGGTTGCGGGTTGGTGGGAGGAGGGAAGAAGTAGGTGGGGAGGAAGGAGTAGGGAGGGAGGAGGCCCTTTATCTAATTCACGATGGGGTGTGATAAATAGTTGATGGTTCTCCTTCTGGCAGCTCTTAATGCTCTAGCTCCTAGTATGCGTCTGATTATCCTCTTGGCCA
>MU226879.1:2699713-2724904 GCA_018584345.1 Thuja plicata | reverse complement strand
TTTCTCAGAAAAAATAAAATAACAGAGAATAAAGTCCCTATATAATTTCAAGACCTTTCCAAAAATGTAACTTTTTTGATAAGAAATGTTGATTTGTGTCCAAAATTAAATTTTTATGAAATATCATTAAAAAAAAATAAAAAATCGTAAAAAATTTAAAAAAATCTAAATTTTGGACTGTAGCTTTCTTATGTTAAAGGGTACCTTCAAAAAACAATTTAGATCATAATTCCTTAATTTGTGCCCTAGGGATCCATTTTATCATAAAAGACCAGTTTGAAAAGATCTGTTATTTTTGCAAAATAATTTCACATAAATTAAAATCATAGAGAATAGACCCCCTTTATAATTACAATACCTTTCCAAAAATGTAACTTTTTTGATAAGAAATGCTGATTTGTGTCCAAAATTAAATTTTTATTAAAAATCATAAAAAAAATATAAAAAATCATAAAAAAATTCAAAAAAATCTGAATTTTGGACTGTAGCTTTCTTATGTCAAAGTCATAATTCCTTAATTTGTGCCCTAGGGATCCATTTTATCATAAAAGACCAGTTTGAAAAGATCTATTATTTTTGCAAAATAATTTCATAGAAATTAAAATCACAGAGAATAAACCCTCTCTATAATTTCAATACCTTTCCAAAAATGTAATTTTCTTGAAAAGAAACTCTATTTTGTGCCTAGAAATGATTTTTTATGAAATATCACAGAAAAATAAAAGAAAAAAAACTCAGAAAAATCTGAATTTTTGTTTGGAGACTCCTTAGATCAGTGTCAACCTGCAAAAAAAAAATTCATAAAATAATTCCATGTGGTTTGAAAGATATGACCAAATTTCACGCGGGCTGTAAGTTCACGTCGGGTTCACGAAAATGTACGCCTCTTCTTCGTGATTCATGGTTCCCAAGCTTTCCAAAGGTAAGGGTTAGTAACAAAGGTTTTACAAATAATATAAATCCAATACATAAATACTACTAAAATGAATAACTCGAAGCATAACCAATAAAATGTACAAGCAAAGAAAGGAAAATAAATGAATGCAAACTCCAAAGCGCTTGAAGCTTCTATTGTTTCTCTCTACTCCTTCCGAAACGCTGTTCTTGATGCTCAGTATTGGGGTGGGCAATGTCTATGACTTGAGAAGTGTCGAGAATTTGCTAATTAAAAAGAGTGTGTGATCACAAGATGACTTGAATGCTAGAACCAAACTAACATAGTAATGGCGCACGAGAGCTTGAAATCTTGGATCCTTCAAATGGTTATGAAAGGTTTATTATATAGGAATTGGGGATGAAATGAACGGTTGAGATCAATCCCAGAGATAGGGAGATGAATGGTTGAGATCAAAGGGAACTGGAGAAGCCATCAGTAAACTCCACCTCTTCAATTCGTAAAAAGGAGACAAAGTTTGGTTGACTGAAGAGCTAATTGTGAGTTACCTTTTTGAACTAAAGAGGTGGGTGAAGTTACCCATGTGGACTCGAGAGGTGGGTGAAGTTAACCATGTGGACTAGATAGATGGGTGGAGTAACCCATGTGATCTGATTGGAGTTATCTCTTTGAAGATAAATGAATATTTAATTCATTTATTTAATTAAATTTTACAACATGTGAGATAATTGAATTCTTTTTTATTTAGAATTGCTTTATTGAATGAAATTAAATTAATTTAATTGAAATAATTTAATTATTAAGTTTAAATATTTGAATTTAAACTATATGAAATTGAATTGAATTGAATTAATTAATGGTAATTAATCAATTAAGGTTAATTAATTAAATAAAATTAATTATTTAATTAATTTTGGAAATTTGATTAGATGATTTGGGGAATAAATTTAGAGGAAAATAGATGATTAATAAATGATTAAAAAACCATTAATAAATAGATGAAAATTAGTGTTTTTAATGTAAAGTCACAAACCTGTCCATTTTCGGGTGTCTACAGTTTTATCCATGATTGAAGGACTGGTTGGCTATGATTGAGGAGTTGAACTCAGAGTGAGTAGGAGTTCAACTCTGCTTGACTGTCATGATTGGGGAATTTATTGACCTGTCAGCAAATAGATTGGAGAGATGACTTGAATAGACTGGTGAGTTAACAAATGATATGGATGAGTTAACTGATTGCATGGATTAGAAGACTGAATTAACTGGAGACTTAACTGAATTTTGGGAGAGGAATTAACGATGTGGATTGAATAATTAGGAGAGAGAATTGTGGAGGAAGGAATTGTGATTGAGAAGCTAACTCAAAGTGAGTGTGAGTTACGAATTTAAGAGGTTAATTATGATTTAAATAATTAATAAATTATTTATTTGCACATGTAGAGATATTTTTAAAATAAATAATTACTTATTTATTTATGAGAGGAATTGTTAGTTTAATTAAATAAATATAATTTATTTAATCATGAGAGAGGGATTATTAGTTTAATTAAATAAATATCATTTAGTTAATCATAGTTTAATTAAATAAATATCATTTATTTAATTATGAGATAGAATTTGATTTAATTATTACATAAATGTAATAATTAGTGAAGGGGAACATTAATTAAAGTTGATTATTTAATTAATAACCAGAAAGGGAATAATTAAATAATTTTTAATTATTTAATTATTTTTTAGATGAATAGGTGATGAAATATTGATTAGACGTTGAATAATTAAAGTAATTAATTAAAAATATTTAATTATGAAATTAAAGGGAAATTGTGATTTTGATCTTAGAATATGGTAGAAAGACACAATTTTGTTAAATAATAAAGATTATTGAATGAATTAAAGAGGAATATTAGTAATGTCATTACATTAGAGATATAGGCCATTTTTAGATGTCTACATTTTGCCCCTATTTGATATAATGCATTTTAGGCGTTGTTTCAAAGAATAATTTGATAAAAATAATGCCCCAGTGGGAAAAAGGTGACAACGAGGTAAATGATGCCCCCTTGAGCGATTACTTCTACAAGAAAGGCATGACTAATCTCTTGAAAGAATATGATGAATGATAGATGAAATGATGCAAGAAAAGAATAATTAGTAAGAAGTGAAGAATGTTGGTAGGTCATGATGACCATTCGATCGCCATTGGTCATAGTGATTGTTGATAAGAATCATATCTTCTTTCAGGAAGGACTCATCCTCTATAAGACTAGCGACAACGTCTTGTTTTAGGAAAGACATGCCCTGTATAAGACTGACCAATAAAATGTTAGAATTGATTGATATAAAGTTAAGAGGGGAGAGAATGAGGATGAATCCTTTTGAAACTCGTAGATTATAGTAAACAGAGAGCTTACAGTTTTAATAACCACATTTGAATTCCAACTGAATTGAACAATATCTTTCATCATTGAGCCACTGTTAATATAGAAAAACTTGAATATCATCATACCTAGATATTAAAGACCTAGGTATGATTATCCTTTTGCATTCTAACAAGCACTTTGAACATACAAGAAATGTGGGTCGATAAATATAGGTTGGGCACTAAGAGTTGAGGTATGTACGGCATATCACAACCAATTTATCTATTACAAGCCTTTCAATTAGATACCACATGTGCTTGTGAAGTCTCTTACTACAGACACCCAAAACACTCTTTTAAGATTTCTAAGTCAACATCACACAAACAACAGACAAGAAAAGATAAGTCATGAATAATCATGACATCTCTAATCGGTCAAGTGGAATCATGAAGATGCATAGGAACATGACTTGCAAAAATCAAGACATAATAAGACCAAATGGACATAGCAAGTAAGCATCCATACTGATTTATGTGTCTATGTTTTTGTAGTTATTTCAAACATTGAATTGTTGATGTTTTGTTGATGCTATCAGATGAAGTATAGGGTACCCCGTATAAGATCGCTCCATCTGGTTTCAAGTGTTTTTTTCCTTGTCTAAAATAACATGATTGTCTTGATGAAAGATTGTGCTATGGGATTTTGTTGATAGATAAGACAATATGATCAATCTAACCAAGGACTTGCTGACGAGTTTGACTATTTTGACTTGGTTTTTCTAAATCTCAAATCTATTGAATGACAATGTTTAATGCTTGTTTTGAAATGAAAAGGTACTAAATTGATATCCAAAAGAGATTACTGCAAATTTTCTCAAATTTACAATTTTTTGGTTTGTTCGAAGACAACTTTTTTAAGGATTTTTAACAAATGTTTTTGGTCCACCATTGGGTTCGTATGTTTGGAGTTGAGGTATGTGTAGTGTATCACATAAGTGAAGGCCCTTATCACAGACACCCCATAGATGGTCGCTCTAGATGAATATTTTTAAGTTTTTCAATTATTTTTGAACTTTTTTCAAGATTTTTTCAAGACATTTTTTAATTTTTATGTATTTTTAAGAAATTTTTACAAAATTTTAAGGATTTTTTTAGCGCTTAATGGATCATGACATTGGGTGCCCCTAGTTTGGATAGAGTGGGTATTTTATTGTGAAATGGCCATGGTGGACTGACTTTGTGTTGAATATGGGACCATGGGATACAAACAATTCTGAAAAACTTCAAGCCATGATAGGTTTTATTGTGGAACATGAGTGAAATGATAAGTGATACCAGGTTGGAGTCATGAGAGATGGTAGAGCAACGATCTCTACGCATGGCGTCAGATTGCCTATTTTTCACCATGGTACTTTCCCAAGGCTCCACCGAAGTGGTTTTCACCATAAGACAAATTTATTTCTCTTATATTCCTATTTTTGTGTCACCGAAGATGCCTGATTGCCAGGTTTTCACCAAGGTAACTTTTTTTTTCTTAATTTTTTGCCTTTTTGAAATAGGTGTACTCTGACAATTATGAATAGTACTTGCAGAGATGCAAGATGTTGATGGGATCTCATAGGGGCTCACCCTCGTATTTGGATATCTGATATGCTTTAGACCCATGGATTGATGTAAGGACTCAACCAATTTGGTTTAAACTTTATTGGATTTTCTCTTTTTGTCTAATTTTTCTGATTTTCCATTAGGACTAGATCACCAACTTCAAAAGCTCTAGGGATGATATTTTTGTTGTATCTTCTTTTGAGATGTTGTTGATATGCTTGCAAATGTCTCAGTGCTTTTTGCCTCTTTTCATCAAGAAACTCTAGCTCCTGTAGTCGAGACACTCTATATTCCTCATCTAAAATGATGTGCTTGAGGGATATGCACAATGATGGGAGTTCAACTTCTATTGGCAGATGGCTTCGGTATTATATACTAGTGAATATGGAGTGGCACCTGTGGGAGTGTGAAAAATAGTGTGGTATGCCCATAAGGCGAGGTTGATTTGGAGATGTCAGTCTCGACCAACTTCATTGACTATCTTTTTTTAGAATTTTAATAATTGTTTTGTTCGTAGCCTCAGTCTGGCCATTTCCTTGGGGAAAGTAGAGTCAAGAATAGCTATGGTGGGTAATATAATCCTATAATAACACTGAAATCTCAACCACAAAGAGATTGTTAAAGCAATTAGTATTCTCAATACTCAAGAAATGATGTAATACAAATAATAAGCATAAATAGTTAATAATATGAAATCATTTCAAAAAAAATGAATATGAAAACCATGCAGCCCTTCCTTGGTGTTCTCCTTCTTTATGCAATGTGGGCTCTCAGAAATGAGTGCTCGATTGTATGCCAACATAAGAATTTAAAAAAATTGTGGTTACCAAATCAAAGGTTTGGCTCTCTATTTATAAGGTTTTAGGGGTTTCAACCAAGAATCCATGATTGAAGGATTGATTGGGTGTGACTGAGGAGTTGAACTCAGAGTGAGTAGGAGTTCAACTATGCTTGACTGCCATGATTGGGGGATTGATTGACCTTTCAGCAAATAGATTGGAGAGATGACTTGAATAGACTGGTGAGTTAACAAATGGTATGGATGAGTTAACTACTTGCATGGATTAGAAGACTAAATTGACTGGAGAATTAATTGTTCCTGGAGGAGGAATTAACAAAGTGGATTGAATAGTTAGGAGAGAGAATTGTGGAAGAAGGAATTGTGATTGAGAAGCTAACTCAAAGTGAGTGTGTTAGGATTTTAGGAGGTTAATTATGATTTAAATAATTAAAATATTATTTATTTGCACATGTGGGGATATTTTTAAATAAATAATTACTTATTTATTTATGAGAGGAATTATTAGTTTAATTAAATAAATAATTTATTTAATCATGAGAGAGGGATTATTAGTTTAATTAAATAAATATCATTCATTTAATCATGACAGGGGAATAATTAGTTTAATTGATTAAATATCATTTATTTAATCATGAGATAGGATTTGATTTAATTATTACATAAATGTAATAATTAGAGAAGGGGAACATTAATTAAATTTGATTATTTAATTAATTATAAGGAGACATGGAATAATTAAATAATTTTTAATTATTTAATTTTTTTTAGATGAATAGGTGATGAAATATTGATTAGACATTGAATAATTAAAGTAATTAATTAAATCTATTAAATTATGAAATTAAAGGGAAATGATGATTTTGATCTTAGAATATGGTAGAAAGACACAATTTATAAAATAATAAAGATTATTAAATAAATTAAAGAGGAATATTAGTAATGTCATTACATTAGAGCAATAGGCCATTTATATGTGTCTACAATTACATGAATATTGACTGTGAATCTTCCTGATCAGCAACTAAGAATCACCCTCAACTACCAAAGCTTTCACTTTCTTTTTGTGTTTCATAAGGAGTCCTCTAACTAATGCCTCATATTCAGCTCAACATTGCTAGTACACAAAATTTGTAATCTATACACTGCATAGAATGACTTGCCTCTGGGGTTAACCAAATGAATTGAAACTCCAACCCCTTGTTTACACTTGGAATCATCAAACCAGAGCTTCCATACTTGGAGTTATTTCATTGGTTTAGACTTAGGTTTCATGGTACGTCTTACCTTGGGTTCTTGCTCCGTAGAAGAGGGGGTAGTTTCTTATTCAGTGTTGACGAACTCCACACCACTTGGAGGGGATACCACTTCTTCCATTCTTTCAATGCTGACCTCCTCACGAACTTGTGGCTTCATATATGGAGGTAAACTCGTCATCCAAAGTACTTTCACTTTCAACACTTGGTTTTGGACTTGTATATTATGAGTTTGAACCTTCTTCTGAATTATCTCATGATATCTAAAGAAACACCATTGCAATTCCATCTAGGGAACAAGGCCGTGTAAATTTTGAATGGTCCTAATGATGAAGGAGACAATAACCATGTAACAACAAGATATTCAAATCAACACCTTCCCCTAAGTGTTGCAAATTATTGGTTAATGTTTGAGTAAAATTGAAATAATTCTTCATCAAGACTCAACTTTTGTAATCCTTGCACCAGGCTGCCATCTTTGTCTTCCTTTTTGTTGAACATGAAATGCAAAAATCTTATCCAATTTTTATACCGCCAAATCTGATTGCATGAAAAGTACCTCATTTTGAGTGTTATAGTTTGTATCATCTTTTTAAACTTAGGCTCTACATCATTATTATTTGAATATTCAGTCCTCTCCAAGGAAGCCATAACTACGTGAAATTATTGGAAAACCAACCCCTTAAGACCTTAGTCCATTCTCTACAAAGTAGCATGTCGTATATCTTGAAAATATCCATGATATGGATATCAATATTCTCTTGAATTCTGGGATCAACCACTAGTTGTATGTGGACATCCTTAAGAATGCCCACCACTTTCACTTTAGTTTTGTTCAATTATATGACAACTCTATTATTCATTTGAGGTATCATTCTAAGTTTCTGACATATAGAGAGTGGCATGACATTATAGGAGGCCCCCAAATCTATCAAGAAATTGTGCAAGTTCTTAGAAAAGATTTGTAAACTTAACAAAAATGTGGGTACTTCTACCTTGTCCTTGAACATGGTGGGTGACGCTTCAATTGCATTTATATTTGACGTAGGAGCACAGGGTGTTCTCGTCAGAGGATTTTTTTGTGAATGATCAAGGGATTTTAACAATGCCTCTCTTTGTGAAGGAAAACATTGTAGCATATCAAACATAGAAATGTTTGATTTAGTCCTTTTCAACTCCTCTACTGCACTATACTTTTCTAAGAAGGATGTAAAACTTCTAGGTGCCACTGGTGTGTGCATTGAAGGTGATGCAATAATATTTGGACCTTTAGATGGTGCCAGACTATTAATGGCCGTAGGGTCAAACAGAGTTAGCTACATCCCAAGAGAGATTCTATCTATCAAAAGTTGCATTTTACTTCTCAAATTGTAGTTACTGTGATTGTTACTTTGGAAGGCATGGACTTTTGATTATTCAGGCTCATTTTTCCTTTGGAATGGGAACACAAATTCATCTTCTTGAGGAATGTCTGTCATGTATTCCATAGACTTGGGTACATAGGAATCAAACATCATAGCATTGAGTTGAGTGGGTGTATTCCCTAGAACACGTGATGTATCATTGTTCATTCCCTTATTGTGAGTACCATCATTTAAGAAATCACCTTCAGAACCTACAAAATTAGCATCAACACATTCATAAACATTGCATTTTCTGAAGGTATACTACCATTATTTGGGTTAGTATTCTAGGGATGGTTTAGTCTTTGTTGTCCAAATCCATTTTCCACAAAATTATTGTTTTTACAATTGCTATAGTTTTGGTTGGAGTTCTATGGATAAGAATTTAGGGTAGTGGATTGACAAGGATATGTGTTATGACCTTGAGGGGGGTTCAACTTTAGCCTAGTAAGCTCACTATTTACCTACAAAAGAGATTTCTTCATAGCTTATAGTTTAGATGCAAGGTGACTATCAGGCTCACTAGGAGGTTGTTCTTTTTGTTCAAAGCATGTTTTTTATGAGCCTCATTCCCTAGATAGGTTATTGCTAGAAGTGGGGGTGTAGTAGGAGAAACTGGGATTGGGTTCAACAACAAAGTATCGTTTCTCAAAGCGTGATTTATTGCTGAGAATGGATTTATTGTAGCTAGATTACCAAATGATAGTAAAGTCCCAAAATTTCCTCCAATTTGAGGATCCATTTGTTGTGTAAGAATAATTGCTTCGTTAGACACCTTTTCCTATGTGTTGATGTTCTAAGGTGGGAGCCTCCTTAGTAAAATTGAATTCAATGGGTCCAAGGCTTGAATATACACCTGAATTACAACGTCAACATTCACAAGGTAGGGAACCTATAACTTTTGGTGCATTTTGTTAAAATGATGATTGAACATCACTAAAGGGTCACTTGGCTCTTTCCTACATGAGATAAATTGGTGGTGCAAACTTGCAGGATCAACATAGGCTTTAAAGTGATTCAAGAACTTGGTCTCAAACTCTGGCCATGTGGTTATAGATCTTGATGGTAAATTGAGATACCAGTTGTATGCATATTCCCCATGTGTGTAGGGGAATAAGAGACAAACAACATCTTGATGAGAAATATCCTTTTGGTTAAAGATTTCTTTAAAGTCATGAATATGTTCTTCTGTTGCATTAGACTCACCATATATAAACTTAACAATGAAATTCTCAGGATGTTTGGGTAAGTCATCCAGTGGTGGGACCAAATGTTAAGGAAAATTCTAATCATTCACAAAAAATGCCATTTGAAATGGTGGAAGTATGTTTTTTATTTATAGGCAACACAACAATAGTAATCGGGGCACCGAGCTGTAATTGTTGAGATTGTGATACTTGGATCCCGACTTGAAGATCAAGGGTATTAATCTTAGTTTTTCCCTTGTCTTTTCATGCTTTTTGATGAAAGGCGAGTTCTATAAACTCACCTTTTTTAGGAGACAATTTGAGGACCCTTTTGTCCCTCTCAGGTGAGAAAGAAATGATATTTTCATTCTTTTAGCTATTAGCCTCCTTCTAGAGCCGCTTGTGTTGACTTTAGTGTTTTCACAATGCAACAACAGGTATAGGAAAATCAAATCCATCTCTTGAAAAAGTGATAAGAATCACTCCCAAGGTTCTCTTTGATCGGGTCACGATTGTGCTAAAGATTAGTTGAAGATTATATTATTTCAAGGAGGCCTTTAATAGTTTGAAGCTTAAGGTATGACAAATTAAAGATTTTACAACCTATTTTTTTGGGTTATTTGAATATATAAGAAAACAAACTTACATGTAATGAAATCTGTAACTATTCTAATTTCTATCATGACCTCTAAATTTTAACCACAGATTTATCAAAAAATTACAAAAGATTGAGGTGACAAGCAATTTTAAGCAAATTTACTGAAAAGAAATCTACCCAACATAAAATACAATATCTTCAACTTGCATTCAAAATGACAAATATGATCATAAGAAACATGTAATAATATAAATTAGGAAACCCACAACTCACATTACCTAGATGCAATCTTCAAAGGAATTAAAATAAAGATTTATCGAAACTCGTCAAATCAAAAATCCATACTAGACATGTGCATATATGAGACAAGTTCTTCTTCACACACAAATTAATTCAATCATCTCCATTAATTTACCATAACAAGTAGAAATGTTTGCATCTTACACCAACTATTTAATCTGCAAGAAAATTCACAATTCAACACACACTTGGCTCTTGAATTTCAAAAAAAATCTCAAATTCACAAAGATGGTAGAAATTTACACCATGATTGCAACACCAAAATGAAATTGTATTGTATTTTAATAATTCTTACCTTAATACAATAAAAATAAGAGTTTACATAGAGTTTACAACTCCAAAATGCCAGACCCATAACTAGGGTTTGTGGGCGTTTATTCTGGGTGAAATAAAAATAGAACTCTAGTTTAACAACTCTAAATTACTACTAACTTATGCTATTACATGATAAATTATATTTCAAGTGATTGCAACTCAAAAAGGGACAAATTCAAGCCCCAAAAGTGCACTAAATTGTAGGAAAAAACTTGAGTTTAACAATTCAAAGCTTTGGACGACCCAATCAATTTCTTTTTATAAAATGGATGCATGTAACTTCATGAAACAAATACCCCTTCTATAGTTCAAACATGGAAACCTTGGAAACACCAAAAAATTACATCTCGATGAGATTCAACCCCCAAAAATTAATCTTTTTGCACGAAAATGAGATTCTCCATTTTTGTTATCTTTTTTATTTTCTCTAACTGCGGCTGCAAAGAATGAAACTAATCAAAGAGTTTTAATAAATAAATAATATTGTTGCTATGGAAAATCATCTGGAAAGGCTTCATAGAAGTTAAAGATGGTGACACTGACTTCATCAAAATCTGACAACTTCGTGAATTCTAACCAAGTCTACTAATTTTTCAAGAATATCCTCAGTTGGGTATCTATATTTTGGAGTGGTTCTATGTCTTCCATGATCTCTCTCATGATCTCCTTAGAGATATACATCCATTAAAAATCCTCCTTTCTATGAATATTGTCCAATTTCCCTTTGAACTTTTGGATGATGTTGTTGATGGAGTATGAATTTTCCTTATCTTCATCCTGATATAATTCACAATCGAGAGTATCAAAGAATTCTTCCACCTTTTGAAACTAGGGCATTACTATCTCTTTCCTGATCTTAAACAATTCTCACCTTTTGTTATAGTATTTCATAGTGAGCTTGATTCCCCAAATCCAAGTGTCCTACTTATCTATTCTCCTTCCTCAAATGCCATAAACTTAATAAACTTCTTGGTTCTAGCCTTCTTCATTTTCTTCAAATCTACCAAAAAATTACTCCAAATGTCTACACTCCTCACTATGATTCCTTCTCCTTTAGAGAACATATAATGGAGGACTACCATCTCCTTGGAAATAACACAAAAGTGAGTCAAAACCAACCTCATGGTTTCCTCTCCAAATTATTCTAACTCCTTCCAACTTTCACAAGCCTTATGAAATGTGCTTATCTTTGAGGGCATTGCTCGCTTCTCCAATGTTTCTTGCAAGGCCACTTCTGGGTTGGCTAGGTCAATAAGACCCACAAGTTGTGTTATGTAGTATTTAAAGACTTTATTTTGGGTTGTCAATTCCCTTATTTCATTCTCATCTTGGTGTATGTATTTGAATAATGAAGTAACACCCAATGCCACCAAGGCCTTTCCTCATTCTCTAGTAGGTACTCCCATATCTACCTCTTCCATAAAAAATTCATCCGAAGTGATTAATTCTAATGCTTTTTCTAGAGGTGGTACTAGCACTTGTGCCTTCCAATGCCCCCTTGTGTCTTTTGTAACATAGGATATTCTTTGGGCCTTTTTGGAGCTAGATTCTATTGTGTGGAATGTGTGGCCAACCTATAAAAAATATAGTGTATCCAATTCCATATAAATATTATTCTTGGGTTGTATGAATTTTTCTAGCCATGCGGTCTTAAAGCTAGCAGTGACAGGTTGGTATGTCTCTAGCCAAAAGGCTTCATGCTCTATTTCCCAGTTCTCTTATGTTTCTCACCAAGTTTCTCTTGTGGAGGTGTAGCTTCACTCTACTCTAAAGACAAATGAGAGTTATGTTCCTCAACCTTCTCTTCTTCTACCCATATCTCCCCTTTATCCTTTTAAGTCTCAGCTTCTCTGGATTCTTGGGGTGCATCATCTACTTCATCCCCTTTTCCTTGGTCTCCCTCAACATGTTCTATCTCAATCTCGGGGGACACCTATATTTCTACCTGAGTATCTTTATGTATGTCCTCATCTCCACCAAGGGCTCTGAAATCTTCCTCTAAAGTGATTTCTTTTGCACAAAAGTCCAAGGATGATTGTTGCAAAGACTCCTTAAACTCAGGGATATTCTCAAAATCAGATATGTCAAATTCATTTGACCCTAAAGAATTATCACCTTCCCTTTCATGCTATATTTTGGTATCAGATTCCATGTTATGTATCACTAGAGTTGTCTCACTGGTACCTATTTGAGGGGGTTCAAAAATGTCCTCTAAGATAGGTTCTCCTAAATTGAGCCTTCATGCTGCCCTTGTTTTTCTAGTCTTTTTTTACCAAGTGGGGGACCTCTTCTTTCTATTTCTCTTCTTCTTCTTGGAGTGTCTCCATCATAGGAACCATAGTAGGAGGACCCTTCCTTATTATCTTGTACACCCTTTATGAGGGGCTAGAAGTAGAAAGTGTTTTCCTCTTCATCCTTATCCTAAAAGGTTTAATTTTCTATCCTAAGGAAGATGGAGCATCAATTTCTTGACCTAGAGCTTCTAAAGGAGAGCATTTGCAGTTCCTACTACTAGATACAGTCCACTAACTATCTCCTTTTTTGTCAAAGTCGTAAGTGGAGTAGTAGCACATGATGATCGGGCCTGTGCTTTCTTTTTATCCTCCCTCTACCATTACTTCAAAACTTTAGGAGGGTATTGTGTGGCTACCTCCCTATCGTGGCCTATCACCTCCTTGGGAAAAGAAGAGGATGTTGATAGGATAAATATTTGTTATCATTTTAAAGCCTCTTACTAAAAACTAGGGTAGTCTTTTGTTATATGTTCCTCGTTTTATTGTGTATGTTTCATTATCTTCCAAAGACTTGGTTACTATTCAGGTTAGATCAGTTGTATGCAACCACATGGACATTATTTTTATAGTTTAAAGGTTTTTATACACTTTGACATACATGGATGAACCTTAATTTCCTTCCTAAAATGCTATATACTTATGTGATGAATTTGCAATTGTATTTTTATAGGTCATTAACTATTTGGAAAATGAATATGTGTGCATGTTGTGTTAGATGTATGTTGGTTTGTTCCTATTTAAAAAAACAAAATAGTTCTTCATAAGAAAGCAGACCAAACACGCATGTGCATGCTTATCCATGAAGACCTGGTCTTGCAGGTGAGGAGCAGTAATGAGAGCCAGTTTGAGAGAACAGTTATAAATGGTCCAGGAAAGATTTAGTCAAGATATTGTTCCATTACCGAGAAGATCTAGGAAGTAGTGGGAGGATAAATTTTTTCCTCATGTTTGATGATGCAATTCTTGTTTCTATTTTTGTAGATAACTTTACTCCAACTTCTTAGCAAATAAGGATCCACTTGTTCTTGGTGTGGTTAGTCAGAAATAGGTTTCCTGCTTTATAAATAATCCTCGCTCCTATGTGAGAAAGAAGGGCATTAGTTAACATAATTATTCAGAGATAGTTCATTATCATTTTGTTTTACCAGTTTTCATGAATTTAGTTGTACTTTCTTTCCATATGAATAAAACAATGAAGTGTTGAATATCTATCTTGTGTAATTAAGTTCTGGATACTCATCCAAGGGGGGCCACTTGGTGAGTAATCCTCAATAGTGTTAGTGTTCTTAGCATTAGTTTTATTTCTTGCAACTTTTCATTTCAATTCAAATGTTCAGTTGTTCCTACAGCCATGGCAATAGATCAGTGAAAACGTTGTGAGTCAAACATCAGGCATTTTCTTCTTCAGCATTGGTAGTGCAATTTAGTTTTTTTACAAATCATTATTTCCTGTAGTAGTAGATTAAGTTTTCTTTCAATCCTTTATTTCTTGCAGTAATAAATCAGATTTATTTTCAGCCTTTATTTCCTACAGCTTCATATATAGTGTTGGTTGAGCCAGAACTTAGTGCATATATCTTGCAGACCCATTTCAAATAATACATCCATGGATCGATGAATAAATGAGCCTTCATGTTAAGGAGGATAGCTTCTTGGATAGGATGTACAATCCTTGAGTTAGGTAATGAACCTATTTTTTTATCCCTTTATGAAGAAAATCATTTTTGGTGTCATTGTCATGGATGGTATCGAGCTAAGTCATAACAGCCATTTGTAGAATCTAATTTAGTTCATGCTTCCATTATTGTCTTAGATTAATATAGCTTTTATTTCCAACCAGATCACACAAAAGCACACTTTATCTGCATGCATAGAAGAAGAAAATACACTCTAGGAAGATTCCAACCAAATTACCCCAACAATTAGCTAGGAGAAATATTTGTGCCAAAAGAAGAAGGTCTTTTTGCTAATGTCATCCCAAACCTTCCCACTTCTTCTTCATCCTCAAAAGACGATGCTTTCGTTCTGCACATCTTTGATAAACCCTTTAACTTAAATATTTTTTCTGACATCTTAGGCAATCTACGTATTCAATGCCTTGATCTAGAGGAAGAGGATAATCAATTGGCCTTAGTAGTATATGACCCAGGAAATCAACCAAGACGCCCACCAAGGATGGCAGCTCCTCCACCAATATTTTTGTTCCCCATCACTGATCAACATGATAATAAAAATCTCTAGAATATTCCATCTTCATTCCTTCCCAAGTATTATGGCCTAGTAACAAAGGACCTGGATACCTTTCTCTTTGAGTTTGATATCCTCTGCCAAAGTTACGACTACACTAGTGATGCCCATAGGCTTAAATTATTTCCAGCAACTCTTAAGGAGTCAGCATTGAGATGGTTCATGGGCCTAGGAAGCGATGTTGTCCACAATTGGGATAAGATGAAAGTTACATTCTTGGAAAAATACAAGGAGTACTGTAGGGGAATTGACATGAGGGGAGAAGATATCTTCAAGATGACTCAGAAAGAGGATGAAAGCCTACAAGACTACGTGTCACAGTTCTTGTTTAGCTTGCAAAAGAACACTCAACATCAAATTAACCAAATATCATAAGTTTCTCTTTCTTAGAGGCATCAATGAGGGATGCATTGAAGCTCTACACCTTATGAAAGGATTTGATATCAGTCAATCCACATGGAATGATATCAATAAAATTGTCTTAACTACTCCAGAGTTGTTGCCAAGAAGGGGAGAGGTTATTGGTCTATTGTAGGAAGGTCCAATGGTGTTGGAGCCTCACAGATAGAGTTAACACATCTTCTGCCAGAATTCAGGCAAGATATTATCAACAACATGGCAACACAATTAGATACCCTATAGGAAAAGAAGAAGCTGAGGCCATTCTTGTAGAGTTTTGTCCTCATTTTAGACAAGAGAAAAGAGGTTGCCGATGTGAGATGGTTGCTAACCTAGACGTGGCACAAATTCCTACTGAGTTCAAGAAAATTGAAGGAGATGATGAGAAAGTGTTCTTTGTTGCACAAAGGATACCATGGTCTCCAAGACAAGGTATGCCACAAGATCCTTTATCTTTTAGTGGTCCTTTTAATAATAATTAGTGGCAACCTCCTATGAATTATTAATCCCAACCTTGGAATAATCCTCACTCTCAGTGGTAGAATTATCAAAATCCCTAGTGGAAGCAATCCCAAGGGGCATGGCATCCACTGTAGGGTAATTGATAGAAGAATCTGCAATGGAGAGGAGGTCATTAATGGCCAAATCAAAATACTAGATTCCTGCAACCACATCCTTAGCAACAACAACAAGAACTTATACCACCTCTTGCAGCCACACCAAATCCTCCTAGGCCAACTTAACTACCAACTCAGCCTCAACCAAATCCCAATAATCGACGTTCACAACAGCAGCAACCTGTGTACTCATTAGACCCCACTCAATATCTTGCCTATGCTATTAATATCAATGATATCCATTTGCGGTTTGGAACTACATTGCCTGCACCTAATTCCCATGTCATAACAAAGGTACCATCTGAGGAATCAAAAAAATCCAATGTATCTCCCAATCCAATTCAAGTAGGCATATCTAATACATTTGAAGAGACCACGCAAGAAACCCCACCTTTTCCACAAAGGCTGCAAGCTAAAATTCCAAAGCCTACTACAGACGTTTCCTTTGACATACTTGATCATCTTAAAAACATTAGTGTACAAATTACACTCTTCCAATAAATCATGGATGTGCTCACTTATGAAAAGGCTATGAAGGAGGATTTTTTCAAAAAGCCTGGAAGAAAAAGGAAGGATCCCCAGACTGTCCATGTCTTAGGGCAGCTTGCTGATATAATTCTTGGAAAAGTTGTTGTTTCAAAGTACTCTGATCCTGGTAGTCCTATTGTAGAAGTCATTATTATTGGGAAAACCATAAAGAATACTCTTATATACTTAGGTGCAACCATTAATGTCATGACTAAGGGTATTATGCAACAACTTAGTATATCCA
Organism: Thuja plicata; assembly: GCA_018584345.1. NCBI lineage: Eukaryota > Viridiplantae > Streptophyta > Pinopsida > Cupressales > Cupressaceae > Thuja > Thuja plicata. The sequence goes on along the minus strand of MU226879.1, from coordinate 2,707,855 downwards.
ACCTTCAGACTACACCTATTGTCCTGCATCTTGCAGACAGTTCCACAGTCAAACCTGATGGCATGGTAGAGGATATAGTTATAACATTAGACTCATGTTCCTCCCCTACAAACTTTATGATCCTTCCCCTAAATCTACACTTGGGTGATATCCCATTATTCTAGTTTAACCTTGGTTAGCCATAAGAGATGCCTATATTGGTTTTCATTTTGGAGATACGACCATTTCAGATGGTCTAACCACCAAGAAACATGTCTTATATCCACCTGTCCAACCACAACCTGAGTTAACCACTTTCATTTGGCCAGATATAGGGTAAGATTTTGATGAGGTTACTTTAGTGGTTTAGTTAATAATACTTAAAAGAAATGCATTCCTGTAGCTTCAAGAAGAATATGCATTGCTCACAAACATAATGCAGAATCAATATGCCATGAAGGAGCAGCCATTTGAATGTTCCTCTATCCATCAATTCTCCCTGCAACCTTTGTATCTTGAGCCAGAATCATCCTTTCTTCCTGAAGCCAAACAAATTTACCATTGATTGCTTCCCCATTAAATACAAGTGCCCACATTTACTGAAGCTTCCATGGTTGCATTGAGATAGCCCTAGGTCACTGCTTGAATACCAACAATAAATTAGATCAGTAATAACAACAATCTTTAGCCCAATTTCTTACAGACCATAAACAAGCATTTACATGGGACTACGGGGATATGAAAGGGTTAGATCCAAAATTATGCACCCATAGGATCTATCTAAAAGAGGATAAACCACCCGTCTGGCAGTTTCAAAGAAGAGTCAATCCTGCCCTACATGAGATAGTTAAAGTTGAATTGCAAAAACTCCTTAATGTTGGTTTCATCTATCCAAAATCAAACAATCAGTGGGTTTCTCCCTTAGTGATAGTTCCCAATAAATGAGGTAAATGGAGAGAGTGTTTTGATTATTGGGAACTCAATAATGCTACCAAGAAAGACCACTCCCTTTACCATTCATTGATCAAGTGCTAGACTCTCTAGCAGGCAAAAAGTATTTCTCATTCCTAGATGGGTATAGTGGGTACAACCATATTAGAATTCTTCCTGAAGATCAAGAGAAAACTGCATTTACTTACCCTTGGAGAACCTATCTCTACTATGTCTTACCATTTGGTCTTTGTAATGCACCACCTACCTTTCAAAGAGAATTCATTAGTATCTTTGCTGATATTTCTCATGACTGCATGGAAATATACATGGTTGATTTCACAACCTATGGGGAAACTTATGAATAAGTCTTGGCCAACCTTGGAAAATTTTTGAAGACATGTGAGGAGCACAACTTATCCCTAAATAGTGAGAAGTGTTTCATGATTATGCAAGAGGGAGTAGTCTTAGATCATTATATCTCTGTGGTTGGCCTACAAGTTGATCTTGCTAAAATTGAGGTAACCCTTAGCCTGCCCACACCAACAAAGAAGAAATATGTAATAAGTTTCTTACAGAATGTTGGGTACCATAGGAGGTTCATCAAGGACTTCAAAAATATGATTGGTCCAATGTATTTCCTTCTTACAAAATATTTTGAGTTCCAATGGAATGCAACTTGTGATGAATCCCTCCTGCAAGTGAAGTATGTTCTCACGCAAGCACCTATCTTGAGGGGTCACAATTGGTCACTACCATTCCACATTCATATTGATGCTTCTAACTATGCTATAGGCGCAACCTTGGGACAAAAGGATGGCCCAATAGAGAATGTTATCCATTTTATCAGTAAGAACTTACAGGGGCCTGAATTGAACTATATTGTCACAGAAAAGGAACTATTAGCTGTCATCTATGCCCTTAATAAATTCCTCCATTACATCATAGGATATCATATTTTTGTCCACACTGGTCATGCAGTCATTAGATACTTGGAAAATAAGCCTATCGTAACAGGAAAATTATCCAAGTGACTTCTGTTGTTATAGGAATTTTATATCACTATAGCTGATAAACCAGGAAAGGTGAATGTGGTTGTTTATTTCTTGTCAATATTGCAGCATACAGATGATTCCACCATCATAGATGACAACTTCCCTAATGGTTATTTATTCTCTATCTCAACCAACACTCCATGGTATGCAGACATAGCTAATTATCTGTCCTCTAAAAAGATACCTCCCTACTTTTCATCAAAGGAAAAGAGGCTTCTAGTAGAAAATACTTTCTACTTTTCTTGGCTTGCAAATTGTCTATTTTACGTTGGTCATTATCAAGTTATGAAGAGATGTGTGAGGCAGGATGAAACATATGACATCCTTCATGCCTTTCATGATGAGCCATGTGGGGTTCATTTTGCAGCAAAGAGAACAACCCTGAAGGTGTTGACGACAAGTTACTACTGGCCCACCTTACACAAAGATGCAACAAACTACACCAGGAAGTGTGATAGGTGTCAGAGAATGGGAAGGGAAACAAAGTTTGGTGAAATACCTTTGTGTCCACAAGTGGTAGTCACCCAATTTGATAAGAGGGGATTGGATTTTGTGGGACCCATTTATCCACCATCAATTGATAATTCTTACATCCTGGTATACATAGATTATGTTACCAAATGGGTAGAGGTAAAGGCCATGAAGCATGCTAGAGACAACCGAGTTGCAGAGTTCTTGTATGAATAGATCTTCATCATGTATGGAGTTCCTAGAGAATTGGTCATAGATCAATGAGCACAGATCACATCCACATTGATTACTAAATTAATGAATAGATATGACATAAGGAACAGGAAGTCTAGTCCATATCACCCACAAGAAAATGGACAAGAGGATATCACTATTAGGGAGATAGAGGCTATCCTAACTAAAAATGTCATTCTACACAAGGACTGGAGTAGTCAACTCCCTGAAGTTGTATGGGCTTATAAAACTACATGGAAGACCATAATAGGGTTCACCCCCTTTGAGTTATTGTATGGAAAGTTAGACATGGTTCCAGTAGAGTTTGAGCATAAAAATCTGCGTACAACCTTGGAACTAAACATCAATCTTCCTATAGAACAAAGGGAAAAACTTATGTAGCTTAATGCTCTTGATGAAATGAGGAATTTCACCCTTTAAAAAACTAAGGTGGTTCAATTATAGTGGAAAAAGTGGCACAACTCTTACATCAAGAAAAAAAAGTTTGCTCCAGGTGACTGGGCCTTGTTATATGATTCTCGCTTCCAGGACATCCAAGGTAAGCTTAATACACATTGGCTAGGGCCTTATGAAATTAAGGTTGTCTTTGAGAATGATGTTGTGCAACTAACCACTATAGATCTAGTACACTTCAAGTTACTAGTAAATGGGCAAAATTTTCGTCTAAACCATAAGCCATCCGCTAAGGCTAAGTTCCTGTAGAAATTCATAAGTTCCCAAGAGTCATCACCTCCTACAGCCAAAGGTGAAAACCTTCAGTTCATGTCATGTCTTTAACGATTAATGATGCATGCAAATCATAATAAAAGTTTCCACTTATTTAGGAAACCCTTTTCTACATAATAATTTTTCCAATCCATCTCATGTCACATGTCTTTCACACCACCTGCCCTTCCATTTCATTAGCTTCCCAAATCTTTCTTTCAACCAACATTAGCACAATATTTGAGCTGGTACAATCAATTAGTCACAATCCTCTAGGTACACACATTTATTTGTTTTCCATTTAGTTTATTTATTATTTCATGATCAAGATGAATTATATTTTTATATGGCATTTACTCCCCCATAACCATCCCAGATTTGGCATGTGTAGACACCTGCCACCTTTTTAGTAGGGGGTAGGGTTATTAAGTGATTATTAAATGTCATTATTGTCATTCGTATAGCCTGAAGGTTTAACTTGTGATAATCATATAAAAATTTGTCATTGTCATCAATAAATTTGTAGCCTTTGTAGACATTGATGTGATTATTACCGCATGGGAAGTCCTACTGCCAACCTTATTTTAACCGTACTCAAGCCAAATGTGTTTTTTTATGTTTCTTGACATCAGTAGTGGGTACCTTGACCATTCTTCACTACTGTAGGATCAGGCAAGTGTAGAGACCTTTAACAATGTAGGATGGTTATCATATTTCCTTAGGTTGAATGGCTATGATGACAACATTGCACATGAATTCTTAAAACTAAATGATGGGGTAGCCCAGGTGAAGGGATTGAGAGTGGATTCTTCAGAGGCACAAATTGTAGAGGTTTTTGGCCTATCATTTGTACGACAAACATACCCACATGGGCATGATGCCAAGTCAACCAGGGAAGAATTCACAGTCAGAGCTAACCAACAGCTGGAAGCAGACAAACAAGGAGCTAAATGGTTGTCCCTGCCTATGTCATTTCGTTAATTGGCCACCCATATTATCAGGTATTTCACATGTGAAGGTTGTTTCTCATATCTTCATGTGGTACATTTTAAGTTTTTGAGTCAATTAAGGCATGGGAGACAGATGAATGTCCCCAAATTCTTGTATGAAATGTTGTCATTAAGATCTAAAGAGGTAAAAAGGGGAATACATTATGGTGTGTCTCATCAGGGTTTAATTAAGTTGTTGGTAGAAAGATTCCTATGGGATGTTTCTCCCATGGGATGGGAAAAGTTTGTCTTAGCTCATGCAGTTCAGTTGAGAGGTGTAGAGCCTAGTGGTAATAGGAAAATGTTCCTAGGGAAATTGCTAAGAGAATACATGAGCCTTTCATTTTGGAAGCTTTCACTATATCCAAGAGTAAAATAGCTAGGGCATCTAGCACCGAGAACCCTAGTAATGAAGTATCTCATCAAGAATTTCCTATTGCATCACTAGATCCTGCAACAATAGAGGAAATTAGAAGCAAAGGAAAAGGAAAAGTGGATGAGGAAGTACCATAAAAATAATTGGAAAAGACTCTTGAGTCTATTTCCATAGGATCTAAAAAGAGAAAACACAATGTCACTACTTCTCATGTTTCCTAGTCTCATGTAGCAACCACTTCTAACAAAAAGAGTACACCAAGGAAACTGTTAGTAATAACTGACAGGGGGGGGGTGAATCAGTGGCCTCAAAAATTAATCCTTAAATCAAACCTCAAAACTTATAACCACTAATTATGTCTCAAGTTATCTTATGTCCTACAAGATGTATGTTGTGAAATACTTTAATCAATTTTCTACTTGTAGGATTGCTTTGCTAGTCTCTCTTCTGTATGATTACCAATAAGCAGTCATCTATTTACCGAAACACAGTAAATATGTAGAGTATACCGATCAATCCAGAATTAACTATGTAAGATAAAAAACAATAAAGAAATGAATCATACACACATAACACATGGATTTTTAACGTGGAAACCCTGTTAAGGGAAAAACCACTGGGATCGGTACCCCAAATTTTCACTCTTCTGAAGTGAGCCCTGTTAAGAGCCAACCCTATAAAAGGTTACAAACACACTGTTAGGTGTGACCTTGTTAGAGGATTTATAAATAGTTTGTCAACTAGTATCTGGCATCTAATGCTATCATCCTTGACCAAACACTCACTTGGCCTGTCAATAGGTATCAGGCATATCCAATGCTACTTTTGTGATCAAACTTTTTTTGATAATCCTTGGGATGTATCTCAATTGAAAAATACTTTTAAGTCCTACTCGGTTAAGAGGATTATATGCTTCAATAGTTAAACTAAAACACTAATGATCTATTCATACATATAACTCAATTGCAAATTTTCAGATCTATTGCAGGTCCATTACTTCACTGATCAATATAATCAAATATATACCTTTGCTCCACACTTTTTCTTCTCTATGATGCTTGTCTCACTATTCATCGGTGTCTGCAAAATCTAGCTCTTCCTTTAGCTTGTTGATCAGGACTGAATGAAGACTTTCTTCTACTTCAAATTTTCTTTAGCCTCTTTCCTTTATTCTCTTGTTCACCCCACACTTCGTAATGAATTGGGTTTGTCTCTATATAGACATGATTTCCTCTTTTCTTGGCTTTCTTGATTCTTGGCGTGTTTCACAATTCTCTCAAATAGATTTAAAGCAAACTCATGATTTATCTCAAAGAGATCTTCTTGCCAACTGGAAAAATTAGCTTTAAATCACTTACTTATCTTCGGCTTTATCTGGATGATTAAAACAATGATAAGTATCCTTTAATTCTATCTTTAGCGTCTTGACAACTAAGCATTTTGTCATTTTTTGAACTCTCTAATCTGTCAGTCAACACTTCAGTTAGTCATCAGTGATAACTGATTGTTCCGTCGGTGTGACTTCATTTTTCATCGAGATCTCCGTGCTTGTCTTCTCCGTCGGGCAACATTGTAACTCTACTCATCGGTAATGTTGTACATTAGCTCACCAGGTAACATTGTGACTCTGCTCTTTTACTCTGACCATCGGTGTGCACTCTATTGGTGTATGCAATCACTTAGTGAATACTTGACTTGTATGCATTACTGATAGCATAGTCTTGAAACATCGGTTCTTTGAAGTCTTCAGGCACTATTTCCATGACCATACAGATTATATCAAGTTGACATCAATGACAATAAAAAATATTAACAGATTTAATGCCTTGTATGATCATCAACCTAACATCTTCAAACAATCAATCAGTTACATGTCATAAATCTCTCCCTTTGGCATTGATGGCAACATACTACATTATTATACTATACTATTACTAATACAATATGAAATATACAGTTTCATCAAGCTTTTTTAATGTAACTAATACAAATGTTTGGCTTTCAGTAAGCTCAAATAGCTTTGATTTGATTCTTGCAGCTTTCTTTCTATCTTCAATCCCTTTACTGGATGGATGTAGAATCTTTCTTTCTCTTATGTGACGTGTTCTCCTTCTATGTCAAACTCTTTCCCTCTAGTTGCTATCCTTTCTTGTGATTTCTTTTGTCAGTAACTCTCTTCCTTTGTGTGTACTCTCCCTTTCTTGTTACATTCTTCTCTCCCTATGGGTACTGTGATGAATATGATCTTTCCCTAAGTTGATACTGGATATAGTCTTTGTATGTATGATAATGAGATATCTCTCTCCCTTTGATAGCAATGTCAAACATCTTTTTCAAGAAAATATTTGATAGTCATGCCAAATGGATTCTTTCTATCCATAATATATTCCTTGAATTTCCCATTCCATCAGTAACAACTCTAGTGCTTGGAATAGATAAATACCTTGTTGTGTATAGATTTATCTTTGAAGTTCATCTCTCCACTTGCATCAACATGAATGATATTTTGATAATGTGTAGGTTGATGTAGCTTCTAATCGACTTTACTAACTAGTAGACAAGGGTTTGACCCCTAGTCTCTTTCTTAAGTACTCAAATACATCCTTGGGCAATGGCTTGGTGAATATATCAACCAATTGTTCCTTTGATTGCACATACTCAAGTATCACCTCTTTTGCCTGAACTTGTTCTCTCAAATAATGATACTTGATGGCAATATGCTTTGTTTTAGCATGCATGACTAGATTTTTGGAAATGTTTATTGCACTTGTATTATCACAATAGATAATTACTATGTCTAAAAATTTTATATGCATACCTTCCAGAAACTGTTTGATCCATGCAATATTTGAGCAGTTTGTAGCAGTAGAAACATACTCTGCCTCTGTAGTAGATTGTGAGATGCATCCTTGTTTCTTGTTGATTCATGTGACAAGTCTATCACCCATGAAGAATGCTCCTCCAGTTGTGCTCTTTCGGTCATCAAGATTTCTAGCCCAATCATCGTTGGTAAAGACCTTAAGTTCATATTTGCCTTCTCTTCTATACCATAAGCCATATTCCTTGATATTCTTCATATATCTTAGAATTATTTTCACAATAGTCATATGTGATTCTCTAGGATTAGCAGAAAATCTAGCAACTATTCCTACTGCATGTGCAATATTTGGTCTAGTATGTACAACATACATGAGTTTTCCAATCATTGATCTGTACAAAGTCTAATTTACCTCTGATGAATTATCCTCCTTTGTCAGCTTACATCTTGTTGCCATTGGTGTTCCAACTGGTTTGGACTCTTCCATCTTGAATATTTTTAGTACTTCTTTGATGTACTTGGATTGTGTAATGAAAATACCTTCATCTTGTTGCATGATCTACAGACCAAGAAAGAACTTGATCT
>MU226879.1:2571092-2671755 GCA_018584345.1 Thuja plicata | reverse complement strand
TCTTGTTGCATGATCTGCATACCAAGAAAGAACTTGATCTCTCCAAACATAGACATCTCAAACTCTTTGCTCATTTCATTTGCAAATGATTTGCATAGCATATCATTGCCTCCAAATATGATGTCATAAAAAAATATCTCAGCAATCAAAATTTTAGCATCTATATCTTCCTTTAAGTAAAGATTATTGTTTTCACTAGTTCTTACAAATCCAATACTTATGAGATAAGAATGAAGTCTTTCATACCAAGCTCGGGGTGCTTGTTTCAATTCATACAGGGATTTGTAAAGTCTACATACCATGTCCATCTTGTCTGGATCAACAAACCCTTATGGTTGTTCAATGTATACCTCTTCTTCAAGTATTTCATTTAGGAATGCAGACTTGACATCCATTTGATATACCTTGAATCCTTTATATGCAGCATAAGCAAGTAATATTCTTACTCCTTCTAGCTTAGCAATGGGTGCAAAGGTCTCTCCATAGTCAATTCCTTCTTCTTGTGCATACCCCTTGCATACTAGTCTTACTTTATTTCTGGTGACTTTTCCATTCTCATTTAGCTTATTCCTGAATATCCATTTTGTACCGATGACATTCTTGTCATCTGGTCTTGGGACAAATGTCCATGTCTTGTTTTTCTTTATTTGTTCAATCTCTTCATTCATAGCACTTATCCATTCATCATTATCTAGTGTAGCATTGACAGATTTGGGCTCATAATCACAAATAAGACATCTTGTATTTAGAGACTTACTTCTAGTTCTCATACCAGCCTTCTTGTCTCTAATGATCTGGTTCTGTGGATGGTTCTTTCTAATATATCTTGCAAGTACAGGTTCAACTTTTTGTCTATCATCTTGATCATCATTTTGTCCTTCATTTTGTTCTCCATCATTGTGTGCATCATCCTGAGCAATATTTTGATCGTCAGTATTTGCAGCCTGATGCTCGGGTGTAATGATTTGTTTCTCAGGATTTCTACATTGTTGGTAGGGTAGAGTGTCTAGTTTCTCATTGTAAGTAAACCTATTGTAGTCCTCTGGTTCTTTAGTGCTTTCCTTTTCATTCTTCTCTGCAAATTCATCTATCTTTACATTTTCACTTTCAACAATTTTATTAGAGACTTTGTTTATACATTTATAAGCCTTGCTTTGGGTAGAATACCCTAGAAAGATTCCTTCATCACCCTTGGAGTCAATTTTTCCATTTCTATCATCTTTTAAGATATAACATTGACTGCCAAAATACATTGGGTGTGTATCCATACCATAGCTCATAAGGTGTCTTTTTGGTGTCTTTCTTCAATTGTACTCTGTTCAATGTGTAAATAGCAGTACTGACATCTTCCCTCCAGAAGATTTGGGTGATCCCTTTCTCTATCATTAGTGTTCTTGCACAATCAACTATGGATCTATTCCTTCTTTCAGCAATTCCATTCTGTTGTGGTGTTCTTGGTGCAGAGCCCTGTCTTTTGATTCCATGCTCATTACAAAAGTTAGTGAATTCATCTGAAATAAAGTCCCCTCCTCTGTCTAACCTTGAGCATTTTAAATCCTTACCACTTTTCTTCTCAACCATTTCCTTATACCATTTAAACATCTTAAATGCTTCTGATTTATCTTTTAGAAACATGGTTGTCATCATTCTAGAGTAATCATCAACAAAGAGAATAAAATATTTGTCTCCATAATAACTCTTTCTTTTTATAGGTCCACATAAATCAGTATGGACTAATTCTAGAATTGCATCAGATGTATGGGTTTTTCTTTTAAAACTAGACTTTGTCATTTTACCTTTTTGACAATTCTTACACATGATGTTGTCGGGCTTGGTCATCATCGCTAAGCCTCTGACATTTCTCTTTTTGCTAATCTTTATCATGTTGTCAAAGTTCACATGACACAATCTTTTGTGCCACAACCATATGTCTTCATTTATAGCAATCAAACAAGTGGTGTCGGTATCATTCAGATAGAATAAGTTACCTTTTGTCTGCTCACCGGTACCAATTAGATTTCCTGATTTATTAAAGATCTTTGCCTTCTTATTTTCAAATGCTACATTGTGACCTAAATTATTCAGTTGAGAAACACTCAATAGATTATAATTCAATCCATTTACCCAATAAGAATTTTCACATTTTATCTGGTTATTCAACATTATGGTTCCTCTACCTTCGACTGGACAAGGTGAGTCATTACCCATTCTTACTGAACCACCTTTATAGTACTCAAAAGTCTCAAAATTTTGCTTAACTCCAGTCATATGGTGAGTGTCGCCACTATCTATGATCCAAACATAATTTTTACTAACCTTAGATATGAGTGAAGTTTCTTTATACCTTTCTTCATCATCATCTGAATCATCTTTTACTGCCACAAACACCATCTCGATGTCTTCATTAGATTCGGTGTCAGTATCATCATCTTTGCATTTTGCTAGGTAACTGGCCTTCTTTCCTTTGTCATTATAGTCTTAGGTATCTCTTCTTTCTGATTGTCGATAGCTTTTGTAATCACCTTTGTCAGACTTCTTTTCAAATGATATGTCATTACTTCTTTGTATTTACCTTTGCCTCTTTGCATTCTTCTAGCCATAAGTGCTTCAATTTCATCAAGATCATCTTCTTCACTTTCACTATCACTATCTTTTCTCATAGTGTTTTTATGGCTTGATTTACTTATTCTCATAAAAGTTTTGAATGCAAACTCTATGTTTGGTAAGACACTATTATCAAAGTTGTTCATCTCAAATGAAATCAGTCTTCCAATCAAACTGTCTAGAGTAACATTGATATTTTCTACTACTCTCATTTCTTGAATGACAGATACTCTAATAGCATAAGTAGGCAGTAAGGTTCTTAGAATTTTACTTACCACTCTATCTTCTTCTAGTATACCTCCAACTGCTTGGATAGCACTGACTACCTCTTTGATTCTTGTGTTGTACTGAGTGATGTTTTCACCTTCTTTCATTTTGAGATCATCAAACTTTCCTCTAAGGCTTTCTTCCTTGACTCTCAAAACATTCTTGTCACCACCATGTACAAGCATCAATTTGTCCCACATCTGCTTTGCAGTCTTGCAGGTTTTGAAATCTTCAAATTAAGCATCCGAGAGTGATGAAGCAAGTTTTATCATCATGTAATTGTTCTCATGCTTCTCTCTCAATTTTTCAATTGTTGGTGCTCCTTTGGGCAACACATATTCAGCATCTAAGTATTGAGTAACATCATTACCAATACCTGATAAGTGGAGTCCTATTCTAATCTTCCATGAAGCAAAATTATCTTTGTTCAACTTGGGCACATCTCATCGGTTCATCTTGTGATCTTTATCTTAGGTCTTGATACCTTCATTCTAAGCACACAAGCTATGATACCAATTGTTAGTAATAACTGAGAGGGGGGGTGAATCAGTGTTCTCAAAAATTAATCCTTAAATCAACCCTCAAAACTTATAACCACTAATTATGTCTCAAGTTATCTTCTATCCTACAAGATGTATGTCATGAAATACTTTAATCAATTTTCTACTTGTAGGATTGCTTTGCTAGTCTCTCTTTTGTATGATTACCGATAAGTAGTCATCTATTTACCGAAACACAGTAAATATGCAGAGTATACCGATCAATCCAGAATTAACTATGTAAGATACAAAATAGTAAAGAAATCAATCATACACACATAACGCATGGATTTTTAATGTGGAAACCCTGTTAAGGGAAAACCCACTAGGACCGGTATCCCAAATTTTCACTCTTCTAAAGTGAGCCCTGTTAAGAGCCAACCCTGTTAAAGGTTACAAACACACTGTTAGGTGTGACCTTATTAGAGGATTTAGAAATATTTTGTCAACTAGTATCTAGCATCTAATCCTACCATCCTTTATCAAACACTCACTTGGCCCATCAATAGGTATCGGGCATATCCAATGCTACTTTTGTGATCAAATTTTTTTTGATACTCCTTGGGATGTATCTCAATTGAAAAAGACTTTTAAGTCTTAATCAGTTAAGAGGATTATATGCTTCAATGGTTAAATTGAAACACTAATGATTTATTCATACATACAACTCAATTGCAGATTTTCAGATCTATTGTAGGTCCATTACTTCATTGATCAATATAATCAATTATATAACTTTGCTCCACACTTGTTTTACTCTGTGATGCTTGTCTCACTGTTTGTTGGTGTCTGCAAAATCTAGCTCTTCCTTTAGCTTGTTGATCAGGACTGAATGAATAATTTCTTCTCCTTCAGATTTTCTTTAGCATCTTTCCTCTATTCTCTTGTTCATCCCACACTTCGTAATGAATTGGGTTTGTCTCTATATAGACATGATTTCCTTTTTTCTTGGATTTCTTTATTCTTGGCATGTTTCACAATTCTCACCAATAGATTTAAATCAAACTCATGATTTGTCTCAAAGAGATCTTCTTCCCAATTGGACAAATCTGCTTTAAATCACTTACTTATCTCTGGCTTTGTCTGGATGATTAAAACAACTATAAGTATCCTTTAATTCTATCTTTAGCTTCTTGATAGCTAAGTATTTTGTCATTTTCTGAACTCTTTGTTCTTTTGGTCAACACTTTAGTTAGTCATCAGCGATAACTAACTGTTACATCGATGTGACTTCAGTTGTCATCAAGATCTTCATCCTTGTCTTCTCCGTCAGGCAATACTTAAATTCTTCCTGTCGGGTTACTCTGCATTTTGCTTGTTGGGCAACACTGTAACTTTGCTTGTCAGTAATGATGTGCATTATCTCATTGGTAACACTGTGACTCTTCTCTTTTACTCTGAGCATCGATGTGCACTTCATTGGTGTATGTAGTCACTTAGTGAATACTTGACTTGTATGCATCATTGATAGCATAGTCTTGATTCATCGGTTCTTTGAAGTCTTTAGGCAGTGTTTCCATGACCATACAAATTATATCAAGTTGACATCAATGACAATACAATACATTAATAGATTTAATGCCTTATATGATCATCAACTTAACATCTTCAAACATTCAATCAATTACATGTTATCAGAAACGTCTTGCAACCACTGAAAAGATGCCAACAAGAAGAAATATTCAATTTAGAGAGAAAGAGTCAATGCTATCTGGTGATATTCCTAGTACACCACAAGAAAATATTCCTACCATCCACCTCAGTGAAGATGAGAATCTTATAACTGAACCTCATTCTCTAGCATAAGGAAATATTGGTAGTACCCTCCAGAATTATAGAGATGTAGGAGAGGAGATTCATGCTAACATGCAGTATGAGGATATGAGTGAACAACACATAGAAGATACAACTCAATCTCCTAGTCAGGAGGAATGTGAGGGATTGAATGATCTAGCTGCTACAACTGATCAATTGGCTACCAATAAAGAAAACCAAAATACTTCATGGCAGATGGTAGAATGGAATCCAATGCCAGTTAACACAATGGAACATAATGAAACTGTGGAGAAGAGTGCGAGAAAAGACAAAAAATAGAGGTCAGAAGATGGGCATGTACCTCCAACATAGGTAACTTGCCATTCTATTTCTTTGAATTTTTTCAAACATAAGCCACATGAGCAAAGTATGTGCTAATTAGAAAGGGGAAGATTCTATAAGGAAATTGGAAAGTAGAAACTAGAGGTATAACTCCTACAACAAAAATTAGATATAGTTACTAAGTTAATTCCCCAATTAATGGAATGCACACCACCCCTAGGGTCTATGCATTATGTTTAGAGGAATAGTAACTCATGTTCAAATTAATGATGGTCCTCAGAGACCTTGACCCTAGAATTTCTACCCCATAGGAATTTGTAGATATTTTCAATAGATCCCCTGATTCCATGCAGAATTTTCTATGTGAACTATACCTCCATAATTATGTTGTTTCTTCCAATGCATATTGGAATCCGCTATTATTCATTGGAGATGTCCATTTGAAATCCCTAATGTCTTGGGCTCAGAATAAAATTAACTATGGTAAACAACTAAGGAAATACATTGAGAAAGAGAGAACAATGTCTTTACCCCTTCAGCCAGAGAATGGTAAACTTGCAGTTATGTACCATGATTGGATGCATATTACCTATGGTTTTTATTAACCAAAGGCCAGGGTCAAGATTTTTGACATGAGGGAATAGGTATACAAGTGGTTCAAGAGGTTGTCATATCATGAAGGACATATGGTCATAGAAGGAATAATATAGAGATGGGAGAGAATCCCTATGATTCTAAAGAAGGTTGAACCTCACAATCTAATCAACTTTTGGGTGGCCATGCAGCGTGTACCTCAATATATACAATTGGGAAGGAAGACAAGGCCTGAAGTATGGCTTACATTAACCTTCTAACCACCTCTTCTCTTGTGGCCTCTTTATAGCTGCATTGACAATCAATTAAATGAGAAGTTAGAGACCAGCAAGAGGAACAAACTGGAGTGGACCAAAGGGTTTTATTGGCATATAGGGAGCACTAGTGGTGGGGAGGAACCTATTGGGGATTTCAAAATGAATGCTAAAATAAGAAACTTCTCAGTGCCAGAGGACCGACACTAGGCTCAATAGGGGGCAATGATAGGAAAAATATTTGTTATCATTTTAAAGCCTCTTACTAAAGTCTAGGGTAGTCTTTTGTTCTATGTTCCTTGTTTTACTGTGCTTGTTTCATTGTCTTCCAAACACTTAGTTACTGTTCAGTTAGATCAGTGGCATGCAACCACATGGACATTAGTTTCATAGTTTAAAGGTTTTTATACACTTTTACATATGTGGATGAACCTTAATTTCCTTCCTAAAATGCTATATACTTATGTGATGAATCTCCAATTGTGTTTTAATAAGTAATTAACTATTTGGAAAATGAATATGTGTGTATGATGTGTTGGATGTATGCTGGTTTATCCCTATTTAAATGTTTGCAATATAGAACAATTCTTCATGGGAAAGTAGACTGAGCACGTGTCTCCATGCTTATCCATGAAGACTCGGTCCTGTAACTAAGGAACAGTAATGAGAGCCAGTTTGAGAGAACATTTGGTGATGGCCAAGGAAAGATTGATTCAAGATATTATTCTATTATCAAGGAGATATAGGAAGTAGTGAGAGGCTAAATTTATTATTCATGTTTTATGAAGCAATTCTTGTTTTTTATTTTTGTGGATAATTTTACTCCTACTTCTTAGTCGCAAATAAGGATCCACCTATTGTTGGTGTGGTTGGTTAGTAATAGGTTTCCTTCTTTATAAATAAGCCCCACTCCTGTGTGAGAAAGAAGGGCATTACATAATATAGTTATTCAGAGATAGTGCATTATCATTTTGTTCTACCATTTTTCATGAATTTAGTTGTACTTGCTTTCCATATGAATAAAAAAGTGAAGTGTTGAATATCTATCTTGTGCAATTGAGTTCTGGATGCTCATTTAAGGGGGACCACTTGGTGATTAATCCTCATTAGTGTTAGTGTTATTAGCATTAGTTTTATTTCCTATAGCTTGTCATTTCAATTCTAGTGTTCAACTGTTCCCGTAACCAAAGCAATAGAATAGTGAAAATGTTGTGAGTCAAACATCTTGCATTTTCTTCTTTGGCATTAGTAGTGTAGTTTAGTTATTTTTCCAAATCCTTATTTCCTACAGCAGTAGATTAAGTTTTCTTTCAGTCATTTATTTCCTGCAGCAATAGATCATATTTGTTTTCAGCCTTTATTTCTGCAGGTTCATATCTAGCGTGGCTAGAGCCAAAACTCAGTACATATATCTTGTAGACCTATTTCAAGTAATACGTCCCTGGATTGATGAATAAATGAGCCTTCATGGTAAGGAGGATAGATGCTAAGATAGGATGTCAAATCCTTGAGTCAGGTGATTAACCTATTTTTTTATCCCTTTATGAAGTGAATCAGATGTCTTCTTGAAAACTAGAACATTCACCTTCTTTCCTTTTCCCTTCTCTATCTAAGGCGGTGGGTCCACCTCAAGATTTTTGGGGACTGGTTCCAATCATAATATTTTGTATACCCAATCAATAGTAATCCTCACTACATAACTTTCCCTATGTTCTATGTTGTCTGACTTCCAGGAAACTATCTCCTCATTCAAAATTAGGTTATTGTATACCTTATATATATTATACATGTTCAATAAAACATCTTTTGAATCTTGCTTTCTAACCTTTTTTAAAATTTAGATTTGGAGGGCATCTTGTTCTAGGTCCAATCTCATCCTACAATAATCTCTAATCTAGAACTCATAGTCATCTACACAATTGGATCAATTGATGAGCCAAAATAAGGCCATGTTTATCTATGTTTCTATTGCTATATTTCAAAAACTCTTATAAGTTTTAGGATGTTTTAAGAGTCTTTTCCTATAATAATTCTAAGACTTTGAGTAGGTATTGATAAGCATTTGATGGTTATATAATTATGGACTTATATATGTTGTTATAAGGATACTTGATGTCTTGAAACTTAACTATTTTTATATTATTCCTTTAAGAATGGTTGAAGTGTAGTGAGTTCCTGCTGCCAAGTAGTTTATTTTCCTACAGCCATGTGATGTATGCATATATACAAGATCTGAGATTTAATGAATGAATGCAATGTGGAAATGAATGGATCTACATATTTTGTGCTCCTAACCTCTTGTTGTAGGAATGGGTCAACAAGCAGGAACAATCAAACATGAATTCAATGGATCTCACCAAGCTCTTGGATCGAGTCATTTAGCATGAGAGGAAAGAAAGGACAACATTAAAGAACCAGCTGATTTTCCCCACTTCTTGATGAATCAGTTAGAGATGTTTTATTGTTCAAAAAATCTAGGAAGTGGTTGTCCCATATTCTCTCCCAGAAATAAAGATGAAGATTTTTTCTTTCTTATTAAGAAGTTTCTCATTTCTGCTTTAAATGTAATAATTGCATCCACTTATTTTGTTGGTAGTGGTCAGTAAGTTAAGTTATTTAGTTGCAAGTTCTAGTATAAATAAGTTGGTGGCATACCACATGAGGGGGATCTAGTTAAGAAGAAAATCAATTAGAGCTTGGTTGATATTCATGTAATGTTTTCTGCAATAGAGTTTCCAATTTATAAGTCCTTATGTGTACTCAAGTTTAGTTATATGAATAAAAGAAATTCTTATACCAAGTATATAGTGTGTTAGAGAAATTGGATCCACTCACCTAAGGGGACCCACTTGGTTAGTGATCCTTTGCATTTTTACTATATTACTTTCATAGTTGTTGTTCAGTTCTTTGTCTGTTATGCAGCCACACGGAAATTGTTCTTGTGTTTGTTCCTACAGCCAAAGCAGGCAGAGTAGTTCCTGCTTGTAGAACTAAACTTATTCAGTTTTCCTTATGATCAATTATGCTTTGATATATAAGATTCAAATAGATTTATTTCCAAATTACTTACTTTCTTGCAACTTTCATTTCCAAGCAATAGTAGCATGGTTACAATGGAGACTTAGTGCATATATTTTGCAGAACCCTTTCAAGCTTACGCCCCTTGGTTGACATATTAACATTTCCATAGGATAGATAGCTGCTTAGTATGGATGTCCAATCTATGAGTATGGGATTTGTGCCTAGTTATTAATCAAATTGGAAAGGTAGACATTTTTGGTGTCGTTGTCGAGGATGGTGTCAAGCTAAGAATCTATTGTAGTAATGAATCAAGTTCCTAGTTCATTTCATGTTACCTCTAGTTTTTATATTCAACATTTTCATAGTTTAGTCCCATATTAGGAATCATTGAACCTATATGAGTAGAATAAGGAGAAATACCTTAGGAATATTTCTTCCCCATAACACCAGTTTTTAGATAGAAGAAGTCTTTATACAAGTAGAAGAAGAGGAAAACCCTTTTGTTGATGCTGCACAAAACCTACCTACATCCTCATCTTCCTCAAAAGAAGACCCATTTGAACTTGAAATCTCTTAATAACCTCTTGACTTGACCCCTTTTTCTAAAATCTTGGCCAATTTGCATATCCACCATCATGCAACTCCTTTCAATCAGCCACAAGGATTTGTTAACTAGTTGGCTTTGGTACTCTATCAACCTTGAGGTCCACTGAGGGGCCCAATAAGAATAGAAGCCCATCCCACTTTCCCATTTCCTATTACTGACCAACATGATAATAATAACCTCAAGAATATACCCTCTTTAGTCCTTCCTAAGTTTTATGGCTTAGTAATAGAGGATCCTGATATCATTCTCTTTGAGTTTGACATCCTCTATAGAAGTTATGACTACACTAATGATTCTCATAGAATTAAATTATTTCCTGCAACTCTTAAGAATTTAGCACTGAGATCATTCACGGGCCTAGGAAGTAATGTTATTCATGATTGGCGTGATATGAAGATGATATTCTTAGAGAAGTATAAGGAATATTGTAGAGGGAATGGCATGAGAGGAGATGACATCTGCAAAATGTCATGGAAAGAGGATGAGAGTTTGGAGGAATACACATATTGGTTTCTCTTCAGCCTATAGAAGAACACCCAACATGTGCTCAATGAGGAGTCACAAAAGCTACTCTTTCTTAGAGGATTGAATGACGAATGCACTGAAGCTCTGGACCTGATGGCAGGAGGAGACATAACTCAGTCATCTTGGAATGATATAAAGAAGATCTACTTAAACTATTCTAGAGTTGTTGTTAAGAAGGGAAGAGGATATAGGCCTACCATAGGGAAATATAGGGGTACTAGAGTTTCCAAGATAGAGATAACTCACTTGTTGTCCAATTTTAATTAGGACATTATT
Source organism: Thuja plicata (assembly GCA_018584345.1). NCBI lineage: Eukaryota > Viridiplantae > Streptophyta > Pinopsida > Cupressales > Cupressaceae > Thuja > Thuja plicata. The sequence continues at coordinate 2,660,971 of MU226879.1, read as the reverse complement.
AACGACATGGAAACATAGTTGGACACCATGCAAGAAAAGAAGAAACACGAGGAGGCTAAAGCTATGTTGGTTGAATTCTATCCCCGCTGCAGATAGAAGAAGGATGGTAGATGCAAAATAGTGGCTAATTTGGAGGCTAAATAGATACCTACTGATTTCAACCCCGTCCAAAGTGATGATGACCAAGTCTTTTATATTTCTCAAAGGTGACCATGGGTTTCAAAACATGGTATGCCGCAAGATCCCTTGGCTTTTACTGGTCCATTTTCAAATTCTTTTGGAAATCAATAGTCACCCTAGTTTAATTATAATATGGGAATTTACCAAACCCAACCTTGGAATAATCCACAGGCTCAATGGCCAAACTACCAAAATCTTGCACCATAATGGAAACAACCTCAAACTAATTGGAAACAACCCTAAAATTAGTGGTAAACAGCACAAGGTAATTGGAAACAATCACCTCAGTGGAGAGGGGGTATAAATAGCCTAATAAAAAATTTGGTCTCTAGCTACCACCTCAACAACAAGAAATAATGCCACCAAATCCACCTCCTATAGCCACTACAACTCCGCTAAAACCTACGCAGCTACCAGCTCAGCCAACTGTTAATTCCCATAACCAATATCAAAAGTAGTAAGGCTATTCATCGTACTTGAATCAACAACATGCATATGCCATAAATGACATTCATCTTAGGTCAGGAACTACTCTTCCTACACCATCTACCCATGTTATTATAGAAGTACCCTTAGAAGAGATATTTCAAGAAGAATATGTTGAATCGATTATTCACAGTCAAGTTCAACCAAAGACTCTCCCATTTCCTCATTGATTGATTATGAAGTACCTGAGCTATAGGATGAATCTTATTTTGACCTTATTAATCATCTAAAACACATTTGTGTTAAAATACCCCTGTTGAAGGCTATAAAAGAAGTACCTATTTACACTAAAGCAATACGGGAGGCTTGTTTGAAGAAACTAGGGAGAAAGAAGAATGATCTTACAATAGTCCATGTTCTAGGTAAATTATTTGATTTGATGCTTGAGAATTCCTCCATTCCTAAATACTTTGACCCAGGGAATCCAGTAGTTACAATTGTTATTAATGGGGTCAAGGTTATGAATTCTTTAGTTGATTTAGGAGTGGCCATAAATGTTATGACTAAGGATATCATGTTGCAAATTGATATCATAAGATTAAGAGAAAAATGTACAATATTGCAGCTTGCAGACAGTTCCACAGTAAAACTTGATGTTATGGTAGAAGACCTAGTTGTCACCCTTGATTCTTAGGAATACCCTACTGATTTTATAATTCTATCACCCAAGGAGACATTGGGAGGTTACCCAGTTATCTTAGGAAGGCCTTAGATTGCTACTATAGATGCCTTTATTGCATGTAGGGTAGGAAACATGAATATTTATGATGGACTCTCAACCAAGAAAGTTACACTTTATTCTCCTGCACAACTCCAACTTGATGAAGATTAGGTTTTATGGATAGACATAGGAGAGGAAGAGGTTGAGGTTAACTCTGTTAGAAAAATTATGATGATAGACTGAGAACCATTCATTTCTACATAAGAAGATGACATCTTCTCTACCATCATTCAAAATAACTATGGGGTAGAACATTGAGTCTGTACCAAAAATCCATGTCCTTTGCAGACCATTATTCCTCCATTCTCCTCACCATCATTGATAAACCTGGAAGGAAAATGTGGTGGCTCACTTCATGTCCTGTCTGCAAGTAACAGATGATCATGTAGCTATTGAAGTTACATTTCAAGATGAGCATTTTTTCCATATCCGCTCACAATACTTGGTATGTAGACATCGCCAATTATTTAGTTGTTGGAAAGACTCCTCACTTTTCACCAAAGGAATGAAGATTTCTTGTAGAAAAAAGTTTCAATTTCTCATGGATAGAAAAATTCATGTTCTCCACTGGAACAAACCAATTCATGAGAATATGTGTAAGAGAAGATGAGACATACGATATCTTACATGCTTTTCGTGATGAGCCATGTGGTGTCCATTTTGTAGCTAAATGAATAGCCATGAATATTATCAATACATGATATTATTGGCCAACATTACACAAAGATGCAACAAAATACAAAAAGAAATGTGATAGGTGCCAGAGAATGGGAAGACCAACAAGGTTTTATGAGATGCCTTCATTTCCCCATGTGATGCTAACTCCATTTGACAAATGGGGACTATATTTTTTAGGACCCATTAAGCCATCCTCGAATGTGAGGCCATATATTCTAGTATGTACAGATTATGTTACAAAATGGGTTGAAGCTAGACATATGAAGCATGCAAGAGAAAATAATGTTGTTGAATTCCTCTATGAAGAAATCTTTACCAGGCATGGAGTCACAAGGGAAATAGTTACTGACTAGGGAACACAGTTCACCTCTGCATTAATTAAAACCTTGGTCAATGAATATAATATTAGGTATCAAAAATCTTCACCTTATCGTCATCAAGCTAATGTCCAGGTCAAAGTCACAAATTGGTAAATTGAGTCTATTCTCACAAAAATAGTTGCACTTAGCAAAAAGGATTGGGCAAATAGACTACAAGAAGCAATCTGGGCATATAAAATGACATGGAAAACTACACCAGGCTTCACACCATTTGAATTGGTACATGGTAAAGCAGTTGTTATCCCAATTAAATTTGAGCATAAAAATCTAAGGACAACACTTACCCTAGACATTGATCTTACCACTGCACAACAAGAGAGTATCCTACAACTTAATGCTTTGGATGAGTTCATGAAGTTTGTCATGTAATGCACATAAATAATTCAAAATAAGAGGAAGAATTGGCATGATTATTATATCAAGGACAAGAAATTCAAAACTAGTGATTGGGCTCTTCTCTACGACTCCAAATATCAATATAATCCAGGTAAGTTCCAAACCCTCTGTTTAGGACCATATGAAATTAATAATGTGTGTGAAAATGGAGACGTTCAACTAGCCACCATTGATCCAGTCTGGTTTAAGCTGCTTGTTAACATTCATCGGTTGAAGTTGTATCACAAACTAACAAGAAAATTTGCATTCCTACAACAATTCTTGGAGGACCAATCAACTGAAGTTCCTACAACTGAAGGAATACGACCCAATATCCAACTTCCTTCTTCTTAAAGCTATTTCCTCAAAAATTCATAAAAAATTATTTCCACATTATGTGTAAGTAATTTCCTTTGTAATAAAATCCATCCCTTCGTACCATTTCTTTTTCTTTCACATCATCAACTAATCACCACCTTTTTCACCATCACTTCCAATTAATTCCATAAAGGATAATGCAGTTCACCTAATGGTAATGCACGTGGTAGGTACGCATGCAATATGTGATTATTTATTATAATTTACTTTATTTATTTTGTTTTAGTTTTGTATATATGCTTCTATCACATTGCCCTAGTTCTACATATTACCATCCGCAATAAAAGGACCTATTGATCATTTTATGTTAGGGGGGTTATGCTTGCATGTCATGTCTAGTCATCAATTGGGTTACATCAGCATTGAAATGTGTTATGATTATTTGAAAAGAGTGGCATATGCCATTTATGTTTGTGATTGTTTGATGTGACATTTTTAGAAAATAATATCTTTTCAAGTACTCATTCTCTGTCAACTCCTTTGAAATTATTCCTATGGCTATTTCAAATTTAATAAGAATCTCAATTAAGTTACAGTGTACAGATATAAAATCAAAACATAGGGAGACATAAGGGTTTCCAAAATATTTTGGGTTACAGTCATCAATCCAGGGAATAAAGTTGAATTCTATGATGAGTGAGCTACTTATAGAATTTCCGGTGGGGGTAAGCAAGAAAATTTAAAAATTGTAGGGGAATTGTTTTTACATTTTTCCATGGGAGCTCCACCCATCCTCCATGAGCCTGTAGTTCATGATGACCTTCTATAGGACCAGAGGTGTCGGCAAGCATTTAAAGATTGTGGATGGTTATATTACTATCAAGTTTTCCATTTCTCGAAGGAATAATGTGGCAAAAGTGAAGGGGTTAAGACTAGAGGTTTCTAAGGAAATAATAGTCGAAGTGACTGGTTTACCTTAGAGGGTGAAAATATTCATGAGACCCAAGATGTCAGAACATCTTACGCCCAATTTACTCTGCATGGTGACCCTCCTCTTTTAGTAGACAAGAAAGGTACAAAGAGGTTATCACTGCCACTAGATTATATTGTAATAGCTTCTTATGTGATAAGATACCTCACCTGTGAGGGCCGACTATCATATATGCATTCCATCCATTTCAAGTTACTTATCCACATTCAGTATAACCACCAAAAAATGAATATTCAAAATGTACTCTATAATTTTCTTCTTCATAGTGCTACTGAGGTTAAAAAAGGTACACCTAATTCCATTTCACAACATTGCTTAATTAAGATTCTAGTTGAAAGGGCATTAAGGAAAAATTCTACCATGTCATGGGATGATTTTGTATCTGTTAAAAAGTTTAAACAAGAAGTTGTAGGACCCAGGGGGACTCCTTTGTTACATAAGGTTAGTACACCTAAGAGGACTTTCAAAATTAGAAAAGATCCTTCACCCTCTGGGTGATAAGATACCTCACTTGTGAGGGTCGATTATCATATCTGTATTCTATCCATTTCAAGTTACTCAGCCACATTTGACATAACAACTGGAAAATGAACGTTCCAAATGTCCTCTATAATTTCCTTCTTCGTGGTGCTACTGAGGTTCAAAAAGGTATGCCTAATTTTATTTCACACCATTGCTTAATTAAGCTTCTAGTTGAAAGGGCATTAAGGAAAAATTCTACCATGTCATGGGATGATTTTTTATTTGTTAAAAAGTTTAAACAAGAAGTTGTAGGACCTAGGGGGACTCCTTTGTACCATAAGGTTAGTACACCTAAAGGGACTTTAAAAATTAGAAAAGATCCTTCACCCTCAGGGGGGCAAGATGAGGAAACCTCTACAACAGAAACCCCTACAACTAAGAATATAGCTAAGACTCAAGCCTCAAGAACCTTTGATGATGACATAGAGATTATCCCACCAAAACCTAATGTTGATAGTACACCTTAGAGCTCCATGAGATCTAGGTCAACAAGAAGGAAATAAAAAGGAAAGGAGAAGGAGATTGAACCGAAAAAAGAGAAAATAGAGAAATAGGACACTGAAAAAGTTTCTCCTTCTCCCAAGAGGAGAAAGGCTGATAAAAAAGACACTCTTACATCTACTACCAAAAATAAGAACCATCCTAGGAAAATTAGAAAAGGATGTATCTCTAAGGAAACACTTGCTAAAAAGAGTCAGATTGCCAAGAAAACCCCCAAAGATGACTCAGGAGAAAAAATCAACCTATGTTGCGGTAGAATCCTCTAAATCCATTGATATGGAGGAAGAGTTAAATATTAGCCAGGACACCATATCTAAGAATCAAGATTCCTTCATGGAGGAAAATGATCCACAAATAGAGGAAGAAGTGTGCATGGAACAAGGGGATGTTTCACAAAAAGAGGAACAATGGGTTCCAAAAAATCAAGTAGATGGTCTTACCAAATTAGTTGTTGTAGCACAAAAAATGAAAGAAATTGCCACAAAAATATACCCAGAGGGTCAAGTCTTTAAGCCACTAGTGATATATCTATTTGTAGAGGACCAAGAGCATGATACACCTGCTAACCTTTCTACCACACTTGCTAAAAGATTAAGCCTTGATAAAGACATGTTGATACAACAGACTTTGTTGAAGCTAGAGAGGGAGAAATTGCAAAGAATAATTGATAATCAGAGAATTTAACTTGAGCACAAAGATGAGGAAATTAATAGACTGGAAGATAGGATTACCACCATTACAACCCTAGTTCCTAAACTTATGCAATGTAGGTCACTAGCTAGTGTTTACGCCCTCTACCTTAAGGAGTAATATTTAAATTTGAAATTGATGAGGGTGGTACAAGGGTTGAATCCATCCATGGAAACATCTCAAGAAATCTATAATATATATAATAATTCTCCTGCAGCCATCAAGAATTGGTTGTGTGAATTATGTTTGCATAATTTTGTTATTCCTCGTGATATTAATTGCAATCCACCTATTTACATAGGAGATATCCAATTACAAGCATTGATGTCATGGAAACAAAATGAAACTACTTAGGGACTCTAGGGTAGACCTTATCGACATGAGAAGGTAGATGCTCCATTGATAATAAGATCTAAATGTAATGAGGTCATGGAACTTTACTATGACTATTTGGGTTTATTCACAAATAATCAACATAGGGCACAAATCTAGGATTTAAGAGAAGAGGCATTTAGAGATTATGAGTAGATAGCCAAAAATGAAGGTAGGTTAGTCCTTAGATCCATTTAAAAATGATAGAGAAGTTTTCCTGAGAATTTGAAAAAGGATGAGCCACATTCCCCACAAAACTATGTATTTGCAACATAAATGGCACCATGGTACATTGAACTGGGTCAGACAAGACAAGAACATTGGCTTCCTTTAAGGTTCCATCCTCCACTCTTACTTTAGCCACTTCTGAACATAATTAATGAGGGAAATGAGCATGACATTATTGAAGAAGTGACCATGTGGTGGAGGTTTAAGGAGAAAAAAGGATATTATTGGAGCTTAGAGAAAGGAGGATCAAGGCAAAGTTCAAGCACATACTTCATAACAAATGCCAGGATCAGAAACTTTGCAATTGCTGGAATGATGGGCCAAAATTATGGCCATGTTTATCTATGTTTTTCTTGCTATGTTTCTAAAACTCTTATAAGTTTTAGGATGATTTAAGACTCTTTTCCTATAATAGGTCTAAGACTTTGAGCAGGTATTGATAAGTATTAGATGGTTACATATCTATGGACTTATATCTATTGTTAGAAGGATACTTGATGTTTTGAACCTTATCTATCTTTATATTATTCCTTTAAGAATGATTGAAGTGTAGTGGGTTCATGCAGCCAAGTAGTTTATTTTCCTGTAGCCACGTGATGTATGCATATATACAAGATCTGAGATTTAATGAATGAATGCAATGTGGAAATGAATGCATCTGCATATTTTGTGCTCCTAACCTCTTGTTGTAGGAACTTAACGGGTCAACAAGTAGGAACAGTCAAACAAGAATTCAGTGGATCTTGCCAAGCTCTTGGACCAAGTCATTTAGCATGGAGAGGAAAGAAAGGACAAAATTAAAGACCCGGTTGATTCACCCCACTTCTTGATGAATCAGTTAGAGAAGTTTTACTATTCAACAAATCAAGGAAGTGGTTGTCTTATATTTTGTCCCATAGATAAAGATGAAGGCAATTTCTTTGTTATTAAGAAGTTCTCATTTTTTCTTTAAATGTAATAATTGCATCCACTTATTATGTTGGAAGTGGTCAGAAAGTTAAGTTGTTTAGTTGCAAGTTCTAGTATAAATAAGTTATTGAAGTACCCCATGAGGGGAGAGCTAGTTAAGAAGAATATCAATCAGATCTTGGTTGATATTCATGTAATATTTTCTGCAATACAGTTTACAGTTTTCAAGTCCTTATGTGTACTCAAGTTTAGCTATATGAATAAAAGAAATTCTTGTACCAAGTATATAGTGTGTTAGAGAACTTGGATCCACTCACCCAAGGGGGCCCAATTGGTGAGTGATCCTTTGCATTTTTTACTGTGTTTCTTTCATAGTTTCTATTAAGTTATTTGTCCATTCTGCAGCCACACGAAAATAGTTTATGTGTTTGTTCCTACAGGCAAAGAAGACAAAGTAGTTCATGCTTGTAGAACTGAACTTATTCAGTTTTCCTTATGACCAGTTATGCTTTGATATATAATATTAAGATAGGTTTTGTAGACGTCCAAAAATATTAATATTATTATTAATATTAAAATCTCTTTTATCCATCTAACTATTTAATTAAATTAATTAAATAGTTTCACTAATGGTATTTATATATTTTATAAATACTATCCTAGTGTATTTTATTTAAATACTTTTCCCTCAAAAATCTCCCTTTTAATAAATTCATATTTATTAAATCCCTCCATAAGACTAAAATTCCTCTAAACTTGATTTAAATAAAAACACTTTATTTAAAACCCACTTTACCCTTTCCAAATCCCACCTCTTGCTAATAATCCCCTAACCTTGATTAAAAAGGTAATTTACCTCTAATCATGTGCACAATCCCCTTTGACTTTTCCAACCTAACCCTCAATCTTAGCCACTCATCTCCCTTCCACCTCTTAATCTCAACCGTCCATTTCCTTTTCAATTCTATAAAAGAGGTCTTCCTCTCTTGCATTATCATCACTCATATTTGCTATAGTTATTATGCTAGAATTGCTTTAGAGTTCTCAATGCTAGTTTCTTTGTTTTCAAGCTTAAATCACGTAGATGTTACATTCTAGGATCATTTGGTGAAAATCAATCTTAGTTTCCTTCTTGTTTTGCATTTCAAGTTCATAGTAGCTTAATCATTTGGAGAAGTTTGAGACTAGTTACTCCATACTAGTTCTTGAATCCTTCTCTCATCCACCATTGTTGCATTTTGAATCAATATTAATCATCTTTCATTTGGGGAAGTCATGAACTTGTATTTGAGAGAGCACATTCACACCTCCATAAGAGAGAAAATCAAACAAGCCTCTTGGGTGCAACTTGTTTTAGCTCTATCTGATGATATGAGGATGCTTTATATGTTTCATGCTTGTTTTTATCTCACTTGAATCTTTGATGCTAACCCTCTAATGATTTCATGTTCTTGTGAGTGATTGCGGGTTGAAATTTTCCTTGTATACATTTTGGCACACCTGGTGGACCCACGTCCCTTTGACATTCTATTTTCTCTCTCTTTTTCTATCATTTTCATCAGATTTTACAGATCGGTGCCTGCATTTTACACAGAGGCGTCTGTGAAAATGCAGGTTCATCCTAAATCATCATCCGACATCTGCACTGAATCAGCGTCTACACCTCATGAACCAGTGTCTCCGATAGGGAACATTTTCCTTGAGATTTTTGCAAACCTAACCCTTCATTTATCAAGTTTCATTGTGTTTCCTGTTGCTTTTTGGTATTTTAGCATTTTGTTTTTTAGCAGAAGTCAATTTTACAAGCAGTTATAATGTCAAAATTTCATTAAAAGGAAGAAATCTTGATAAATCATTAAAGAATCTTAGTTTTTAGGGTTTGAGCAATCTTAGCATATGTTTTTCTGATTGATTTGAGGACTAAGAGAGAGAGAATAATAACTTTTTTTGTTGTGTTTTCTATGTTTTTTGGCTTTTGTAGATACAACAGGATATGCGCAAACATTGGTTCACATTTCGGCATCTGCGCAAACACCGGTTCAAACAATTCATAAATCAATGTCTACACTTCATAGACCGGTGTCTCTGATAGTATTGTATTTTCTATGTTTTCTGCATTTTTGGCATATTCTCTGTACTCTGTCATTTTTTGGTAAAAAACACAGAATCAGCATATGCGCCCTAAATCAGTGTTTGCACTTTGTCAGATTTAATTTATCATTCGCTAACAACTTTTCGAGTGGTTTTGTGCTTATAACGCTTGCCAAAGGCTAACTTTTTTAAACTACTAACTAGTTGTATTGCAGCACCGCTTGTCAAAGACACAAATTCAAAATATTACTCACATTTGTCTTGCAGGCTGTCGTAATCTAAAATTGACCAAATGATCATGCTTGTTAGTATTTTCTTTTATTTCTTAGGCACATAGACTAACTAGAGGGATCTTTTTGTCCAATCCAAAACAAGTTTTAGGGGGGTATTCTCTCTTCCCTTTTGGGAAGATCAAAAACCTAGATGCATTTTTTTTGTGTTAAACAATTAAATCTTTGGGAATGAACTAAATTTTTCTTGCGTGTGTGTGGAGAAAATGATACTGGATAGGAAAGTATGCTCTTTTCCCCTTGTGGGAAAATCAGAAATCTAGACTCCTTTTTATCACCAATCCAATTTCTTTTAAATCAGAAATCTAGACTCCTTTTATCACCAATCCAATTGTTTTTCAAGTTAAACCTTTAAAGGGCCTTCCAAGGGAGCAATCTCTTGGGAATGACCTAAGTGGAGAATGAGTGAACCCGGCTACTTCCGCCCCACTATAATAAAAAGATTCTTTCAATACAAAGAGAGAGAAGAAATGAATATTTTCTACCTCTAATGCTTCCTTATTTGTAGGGTCTCATTTCCTTAATCTTGTTAGCCAAGACTACTCTCAATTGGGTGCTTGTAGGGCCTTCATGGTCTTAATCTTATTTACAAGATTGCAAGGGGGGGTACATTCAACTTGTGTAGGGTCGAGAGGTCTAAATCTCATTTGCGAGACTATACATTTTGGGTTCTTGTAGGGCTATACGCCTTAATTTCTCTTGCGAAACTACAAGGAGTATTCATGAACGGATGACCTTACTAAACACTGGTTAAAGTAGAAGCCCGCCCGATCTGCCTTCAAAAGTGTCCTAATCTTTGTGCAAGGATCGATCTAAGTGGACTTTACCCAGAGCACTAGAAGATTTTACACCCAACATACATATTCCCAGGGGTGTTCGAAGCATGATTGTGGCATGAGAGGACTTATGCGATTCAAACATTGAGTCTCTTTCAAAACCCACAACGTGCCTAGTACTGGCCAAAGCCAATATCACTTTGTGTGAGGCAAATGAATACTCAGCATGGGAAAATATTTTGACACTCAACCAACTTCCTTAGGTAGGCTTTTTCTTGTTTAACATTGATCAAAGGTTTCACACACATCCCCCACTCCTCAAGGTTGTTTTGTCCCTTGTTGGACTATTTTCGACATTTGAATGATCATGTTTGACTCAAGGTATACTTAGCATAGTCGCTACCTTGATGTGTGATTTAAAATTTGTTCTTGCCATTGAACAACACATTCAAGATTTTTACCAACAACAAACGACTTTCCAATTGCAAATTTTTTTTCTTGTGGCATGTCAAATCTGGGAACACATAAGAAAGTAAAGATCCCATTACCTCCCGTGATCAAAGAGAAAAAGGAAACCGCTTGCAAGGCTAAAGAATACCAACATATCCTTGATTCTATCAAATAAGAGATCCAATCATGCATAAAATATGACAATGTTATCTACAACAACAAAATTGCATGTTTCAAAAGAAAGTATCACATGAACGACGCCTTTGTCAGCTTCGAACAATACAACTAGTAGGCACATCGCTACATCGCCTAGTTTCTCCTCTTCTTATGTCCTTTTAGCTTGCATTTTAGGAACCTCATTTTGATCCTCATCCTTAAGAATTGCATAATCCAACCAACATAGAAAGCATCCAATCAAACCCAACATTATCAAATCAACTGTCCAATCCAAAAAATTCCAAAAAATCCAAAACAATCAAATCTCGGTGTCACATCTTGTGAGTTGCATAAGTACCTACATCTTAATCCGAATCCTTTTTATGCTTTCTTAGCTAAGAATTTCTTAGGATAGTCCACTTTGTCCTTGTAACTTCATCACCTCAAGAAGAGGTTGGTTCACATAGATAAAGAATCTTGTCTTCTGAAGACCATAAGTCTGTCTTAGGTTGACACTATCATCAAACTTACATTAGGGAAAGCAACTCATAATCCTTGTTACACCAAGTCATCCTAGGTCCTTAGGATATCCTTTCATCATTTAGCATCATACCTTAATCCTGCATTCTAGGCATCTTGAATATCATCCATAGGAAATTGCATTAGCATCTTGCATTGCATTAGCAACATCCATTTCATGTCACCTGAAACCAAATCCAAGAAGAGGAAAGACATGGGCACCAATTATGTCGCTAGTTCATCTAATCTGATGATAGACCATAACAATGCCATGGTCTCCTTTTACTCTCAAAATCAAGCATCCAGTAAATGCATATGGGTCAACCCTGATGAGACCCCTACTCAAAGTACCATGGAAGCATTCATGAGCCTTCCTGGACATGCGCAAATTGTCACTGCCATCATTGGGCATAATAGTCACACCATCCTTGCTAACTTCTAGTAAGAGGGAATCCAATTTCCATCTGGGATTATGCCACCATGAGTTGGACTATCTTTGAACATCCTAGCCAACTTTTCCCATCCTGTGGTGGAGGAGGTTGTTGATCCGCAATTCAGATCATCCCAAGTTGGATCCCTTATCCCCCATCTGGTCTAATCAATGTCTACACAACCCATAGTGCACACAATTGCACAACCAACACCTCTTTACATCATGGGACCCTCGGTCTCACAACCATCACAACCTATCCAAGCATCCCAACCTATTCAAACCATTGCTTCTCAGCCAACCATATTTCAATCCATAATTGATCAAACAATCCATACTCAACCAATTCCCTCACAACCATCAATCACACAAACTGAAAGCACTTCAAACCAACCTCCTCCCCATCAATAATTCACTACTGGCATGCCGCTTGCTGCGAGAACCTATTATGCCCTCCATACCCGTCCCTACATTTTGTTGGCAAAATGTTGGGTCCCCCTTTTTGCTTTTGGTTCTTCCTTGGTTTCTTTTTGGCTTTTTTTTTTTCTCTGTCCTTTGCCTCTACACGGTCGTTGTTGTATTTCCATTTTTGTCTTCCCTACTACGGGGCCCGGTCCCAAAGTGTTTTGTTTCTTTGTGCCGACCGGATTATGGACTCTGAGATTCTTGTGCCATTGCTTCCTATTTAGTTACAGGGTGTGATCGTGCAGGATTCCCCAGGCTCAAAGTCTGGAGGTTTGCTTTTCCTTGGGAATTGCAGAAGAAAATGGTGCATTTTCACCTAAGGGTATAAATGGAGTTTCACTTGTCACTTTTACATTTACCACGAACATATTATCCTCAGTGAATTAAGAGCGATTTATGCAATTTCACAGAGAGCTAAGTGCAATTTTCTTTAAGGGTTAACAGTGATTCAATGACTAAGTACTCTTCAAGGTATTCTCTGGGTTCTTGGCATGCTTTCAGTGTGTTGAAGCTATTTGTTTGTAGAGCACCTCTCGTACCCTTCCTCCAACATTCTCTGGTTTTTTGGTAGGTCTGTCCTGCCCTTCTCTCTATTTATCTTTTGTTTTCTTTCTGCTTTGTTTGCTTTCTATCTTTTGGCCTTCATCGTCGCCTCCTGTTGGTGGGATGGCTTTGCAGGAAGGTTGTCTTCCTTCCATGCACTATGTATTGTGTACATTTGTAAATATCTGTAGGTCTCTTTGTAAATTAGTTGTAAAATAATGTAAGTTAGTTGTAAATAGTTGTAAGATAGTGTAGATAATTTTAAATTCCTGTAAATTATTAGTAGTCTGTTTGATAGTTAGTCACAGTCTGCTGTAAATTATCATTCTTCATCTTCCTATGTAAATAGTGGTTATTTAGTGTGTGTCTCTAAGTTTTGGTCTGTGTATACCATCATGCCTGACCCGTCTTGTGGCGAGCTCACTGCACCCTTTGCATCGTATACCCAAATTCGAGCTCGCCCACCTAGTTCTTGTTGGACTCAAATTCAGCACCTCACCTGTTCAAGTTACATCTTTTCTCTCCGCTCCCGTCACTTCGGCATTGATGGAGGGATTAAATTACCCCATGTATGAGAATTTAAAATCATCCCCAGTGGCATTCATTCCATCTGTGTCAAGACATGTGTCACCATTAAATGCCCTTTACTCCATTTATTGCATGACCATGTGACAACCCACATCAGCCCAGTACGGATCATTTCCTGGTCACTTCAATAATGGCTAGTTTCTCCAGACTCTGGGTTGCACGTAACCCCACGGCCTTCATCACATTTTTCGCATGAACCAGAACTCCCAGAACCCCCGGGTGTTGAATTAAATTCAAAGTAAATTATTGAGTATTATATTTCCAGAATTTGATGCAAGCTAACGTCTTTTGAGAACAGGTGCGAAATGGCAATGAAATATCTTAAACTTGGAACTTATTATATTTAATTACTTATATTGATAGTTGTTCGGTCTTGCAGGTTATTGACAATTCAACAATCAACATGTCTGAGGTAGCTTCTCCTCCCGAAAGTCCAAAACTTCCATCCACCTCAACAAGAGCAGCCACCAAGTCAAAGGCTGATAAGGCACTAGAAAAACTCCCGCTCACATCCAAATATCCAAAGGATGGTGCCCTCGTAGGATCCAAGGTGGATTCTAAGTTGCAGCTTGTCACTGACACTGAGGTCAAACATTGGGCCAGATTACAAGGCATAGTTAAAACAATGTTCACCCAGCGTTTTGCCAGAGATAATATGGTGAAGAACGTGGTTGCCTCCAGCATCATCAAAGCCTCCTTATTCCCCTACTCTATACAGGCCCCAGAATTGATCCTAACTCTTGGAAAACACTACAACACCACCATCCGGGTTGTTATACTTGCTGCTACCCTTCCAACAGGCTACCCAACACCCTTAGTATCTTCAGACATTGTTACATTTGCTTCTGGGTTGGGAATCCCCCAGTTCTCCATTTCTATTATCATCTCCTAGGCCATGGCACTACAAGAATTCAATAAAGTCCAACAGGCAGCCCGACAACACCTCAATACCCAATGGCTAAAGACCTCGAGGAAGGACTACAAAAATATGAAGTTGGAGATCCCCCAAACAGATTTCAAAGAAAACATCCAAGAGGGGATCATCTTCTTATGTTGGGTCTTTGGAGAGTCTCATGCCCAGGATTTCTCAGTGTGGATGTACTACTTCTTGTATGGCATCTCCACCAATGGGCAAAATTTTGATTGGGCAACAATTGTTGCCAATCATGTAGATTTTCAATTGAACAACATTGCCCGGACATCAAAGTTCTACATGAATTCGTATGTGTTATGGGCACTGGCACAATAAAGACCCAAAATTCAAGGTTTAGTTACAGTGGGCGTCCTTGGGACCGGGCTTGGCCATAATGCTATGTGGGACCATTTTCCCCAAATTTAATGGGAAGCCAGCTTCCCCAATTTTTTCCGAGTAAATGACACCTTCATTTACTTTAACATTTCGATACCATCTCGGGATGTCGGTTATTGACTATCAAAAGAGGTTGTGGCCTCTGTGAGTACATATGATAATTATTTTATTCAATTTCATCAACATTCTTACATTCAGGTGACAAGATTCCCTAGCAAGCCCTACCTATTACCCAAGAATTGTGGGGATAGGATTGTTTTGATGGAGTTCTGCAGGCAAATCCTAGAGTTTCATGCATTATATAGAGTGAAGAAAGTTACCTCCATCCTGTTCCTGATCATTTGCAAGAACTATTCTTGTAGCCTTGCAATGGCCAAAGAGGCCGACAATGAGTTAAAAATTATGGGGCTGGATGAGTTCTACCTAGCAAGGAACAATTTTGACCCACTCGACAAAATAAACACAGCCCTGCCCCGGGTGTCCACACATCACGAGCCTCACTTGGAGGATTTTTGGGTAGATTTCCAAGATGACTTTGACGTCCAGGAGAAAAAATAATCGAGGATGACCAAAGGGATGATGAAGAGACTCGACCTTCAGAACTTTCCAAAAGATTTTCTAGATAGCGGGCCCTTGGAGGATCTGTCTTACAAAATACAGGGGATCGACAAGTTGGATCTCCCTCTGATGGATTGGGACACCCTGAAGACCTTGACAATTGAGGATGTCACCCAGGGTGTTGTGTAGCGCAACCACAAATATTTTGCACAAGTGTGCAAGAAAAGCACCCGCCAGGGTCCAATTTTGCGGGGGTCATCTTCAGCCTCCGGAGTGACGGGACAAAGCAGAGATAAGGGGAGAGTGAAGGAGAGTACCCCAGACCAGATCTCATCCTTAGTTCCACCCAAAATAATGGAACAACTTCATACCCAGCTAGAGGAATCCCACCAGCTAAGTGAAATAATAAGTGCAAGGCTTTCTCTCAGCCTCCCAATTACTCAAGTGCAATATGTTCTCCCTTCAGGCTCACCATCACTTGCACCATTAATGAGTCAGGTGGTAAACATAGAAGATGAGAGTGTAGCTATCTTAGATGTTGGGGTCCCACTGTAGATGAGGAGAAAGAAGTCAAGGGTGGATAACCCTCCACCAAGTGCAGATGTAAGCCCCGGGCAATCGGGCAATATTCCTGTGGATGTTATCCTTTCCAGCCCCAAAGTAGAGGATCTATCAGAGGCCTCCCCTCCCCATGAAAATTTTGATAACATCTTATAGGCTAAAGATCTGGTAAACTTACATGAAGATGTCGAGAGGGTAGTAGAAGAGACCGTTGCACAAGAGGCATAAAATATCCCTGGGGAGGAGGAAATGCAACAAAAGGAAATTGCTCTGGAAGAAGAAGTTCGGGAGCAGGAGCAAGAATAGGAACCAGAACAAGATTTGGTAAATATACCAAGTATGGAAGAAACATCGGTCTTGGGGACCGAGACAGAGGGAAGGAAGATATAAGATGAGAAACCAACAATAGATGGGGAAACCAGACCTTTAGGAGCAACTGTACCCCCAGTTGTCATGCTCCAAACGCCTCTAGTTACACTGGGTGACCAGTTACCCCAGAATCTGATATTTGGAAAGGTGGTTTTTGCTGCACAACACCTAGATCTAGGCCAGACACCTTCACCCACTCCAAAAGATGTTCCCTCAAAGGAGAATGTCCCAGCAGAGAACGCCAAAATAGAACATCAGCAATAGGATGAGGGGGATAACTCCAGAAATATGGATACTGAGACCACAAACAATGAAGAAGGGGAGAATCCCAGGGATACAAATGTGAATGCCACCTAGGTAGAAGGTATGGGAAATCTCGGGGAGCAAGAAAAAGAGTTCAAAGTGACTATGGATACCAGGGAAACACCACAGGGCCCCGAAGAAGATCCCAATGCCTAGGCCTTAGCAGCAAGACCACCCCAGCCGCCCCAATGGTTAGTAGAATTACGGAAAAGAAAGGCCCTGATGGTGACAAGAGTTCCTCTCTCTCTAGCCAAAATGATGGCCTAGAACCAAGAGGCTTAGAAGCCTAAAAAGGCCCAGACCCTCCATACCCTTTGGACCGGTCTAGGAGGAAGTACCGTCGCGATAGTAGCAACGCCTCCCCCAACTGTAGAGGAAGCAGCAGTGGGGCCAAAGAATATATAATCACTGAAGTTCCTCTAGGGAGGAAAGATAAGAAGGGAGAGTTAAACCTGTTAAAAGAGGTTGCCCAGGCAATTGAGGTCCGATACAAAAAATAGGCACAGAAGCTGAAAAAGGAAAGAGAAAAGAATGTAAATCTCCTTGGGCTTCTTGCAAAACTAACAGATCCGTTAGCCGCGATCCATCTAGAAGCCTCCACATCTGGAACACTACTTTCATAGGGTGACATTGATACTCTAAGGGCCATGAAGAATAAAGCACAAGCTGTGGATGGGTGGGTCACTGAGCAGATCACAACCGTAAGGCAGTTCTTGGCAATGACACTCTCAGACCTCTATCAGGCCAATAACATCTTGGGCTAGGTGAACGGTGTCATCTCCCTTTGGGAGGCAGAAATAGAAAAGTATGAATAATGGAGGTTCAAATTAGAGGAAATAATGAACTTTGAAGAGGAGGCCATTACAAAAATAGGTATTTTGGGAGACGAACCCTTTGGTTTCCTCTAGGTCCAACACTCCAGACTTGGTCTCAAAATTGAGACAAGTAAGAAACTAGTAACGGCCCTTAAGAATAGAATCCTAGTAGTCCAGAATTCTTGGAATTCTTATATAACATTTCTAATAAGGGTTTCACAATTTGATCCCTTCACCACCGGGACTTGTGTTGCAGAAGATTTTGTATTGAGAAAATTTGATGAGTTGATAAAGTCACGGTACCGGTCCTCTAGGGATTTTGACAGAGGGAAATATTGCACCTAACCAAAATGATGCTCCAAGCCCACAATGTGACAAAGGTAGCTGCAAAATTCAAAGAGGGGGCTGTCGATGTTGACAAGCAATTTAGGGCTGTCAATGATCGCTAGGACTGCATCAAAGAGGTAGATGAGGAAGGAATCATCCAGATTTTGGAGGCCTTCAAAAAGAACAAGGAATAGTAAATTCTCAGGTCTCCAAAGATTCTCACCAGTAGGATACAATTTTGCAAATTCATTATTCTTTGAGCATAAGCTCCCGAACTATGGAATTCCAGATCCAAGTTTTGTAATCATTCACAGCGATCTACGTCAGGGTTCCCCAAAGCCAACCGATCACTGTCAAGCAGTTAATAAGGGTCAGAAGGTAGGTGATCCATATAAGGTATGTTAGGTAGAAGACATGGTTCTGACAGGTGATTCTCCTGAGGCACTGTTCCTACATTAACTACCTAGTGCACATCGAAGATAGGGAGCCACAATTTGTATTTATGAGGCATGTAGCCTAGGATATCGGGACAATCCAATTTCTTCCATAAGTACCTTGACTCCCTTCTCTGGGCTGATTCTTCTAGATTTCTCCTCTATCTTCTTCTTATGTCTTGTCAGACCTCTGCACATCTCAAGGTGATTGTAAGTGGTGCAGGTAGTACCGACTACAGATAATGTATTATATTTGGAAAGTGTACAGTTAAATTAGGTTAAGTTTTAGGTCAAACTTTGTGTATAAATAAGAAGTCCGATGCCATAACAAGGGTCAACAAAATTGATGATTTTGCAGTCCAGCAGTAATAGAAGCATAGAATTTTACTTTCAGTTGTTCTTAGCAGTTCAGAATGCTCCCTTGGACCCGTGAATATACTCGCCAGTGATGCTGCAATTTTCTCAAGTTAATGGAAGAAGGAAGAATAGCTTGTGGCCATGTGTTATTGTTGTTTTGATCTCTGAAGTTGGCAAACATATTTTGTGCAGTATGTTTTCTTATGCCCTTTGCTCCTATGTTTTAGTTTAGATTAATGATCTTATCTCCCCTTGCTACTGGATGCATGTGAATCACTGGTTCTTTGTGTATTTGGTATTTAGTGTAGTTTTCTTGCATTGGAGCATTGTTTGATGTTTGAATATTTATTGCATAACTATAGGTAGAAACATATATCTAACCTTGATCAATCTTTTGATTTTTCTTTGATAATCCAAATGCTTGCAGGAAATCCCCACTCCCATTGAAATCCCCAGAAGAGATGATTAAAACTAGCTATCCCCTCAACAAATAGTCACCTGCCCAACTTATCTCCCCCGCACCATCAAGACCCGACTACCAAGTGCTTGGAGGCTAGGAGAATTTATTCTTTGGTAAACCTCTTCAGGAAGAGTTGGTCAGTACCCCAGTACCTGGTGACAACTTATCCTCTGTTGGTGGAGCTGGTCACAAAGTCCCATCAATAGAAACTGGCGCTAGAAGGAGAGCATGAGCTCATCTCCCTCGGAAGATTTTGATTTTACATGGCCCGAGGGCTCCCCAAGCAGTAGTTTTAGGAACCACAATTTTTACAGGATAGGGTCATTTTCACCCTTACACTTTGAAAGAATCCTTCTATTAGCCCCAAACCCTAGAGAGTTTGTAGAACTCAGACCTCCCGTCCAAAAGAGTAGGACCCATCAAACGAGACAACCAACCAATTTTATCTGGGGATTCGTTACAAACTAGAATACCCAAATCCCTTAGATAATCCCAAGAACTAACATTCAACCTAGCCAAAACCAAAAAATCTTGATGGCTACCTACTTTAGTAATATCGGGTCCCCAATGGGACAGTTCCCCGGTGCTACTAACTATCTTCCTCCACATCTAGAGAAGATCTGCCCCAAATATGAACATCTAGGCCCCCTGAACCGTAGAGGAACACCTTCAGGCCTATAAGGATGCCATGAACAGACACCGGATACAACATCAAGACATTGTAACCCAGATGTTCCCTTTGTCTTTAGGACAGAATGAGCTGAATTGGTACCTAAACTTGCCCGCCAACTCCATTAATAGTTGGCAGGATATGGAAGGCACCTTTCTGGTGGCTTTCCATGTTCACGTGAACCCATCTTGGTTTGACAGCCAGTTTATCTCCATCAAGAAGGAACTAAATGAGACCCTTGCTACATTCAACCATCAGTTCCAGCGTGCTTTGAAGTGGTGCATAGGCCCTTTCATCCCATCCATTGATGTCACCATCTAGACATACTTGAATGCCATGGACCCCATTGTTTCCACTCTCCTCTGGAGAATCATCGCTGCTAACGATCGGGATACTCTGGTGAAAGTGTACAACTTATCCCTGGAGTTGTCCTACAATTTGAGCAAAGCTCTTGAAAGGATTGGACAAAGCCTGCACAAAGCCTGCCCTTCAATATGTTGCCTAATGGAACTCCTTATGTTAGGGGCTATAAGCCCAATCTGACATTGGGTGCCCCAATGGTGGCCATGGGACCACCACCGATAGACCAATAGAACTGGTACATATACCCATCTCAAGCCCAGATAATTCTAGGTCAGGAATATGTTCCCTGGATCTAGCTGTAGCAAATACAACAACCTTTGACACAACCCTCCAAAGTACCTTTCTTCTAGTCGTCCATGACCGGAGGTTTGTCATCCTCAACTATGGGAGTTGCTGTCACTTTCCCCAGGAATCCAGGACAATAGTCGTCACACTGTGACACAACTACCTAGCTGTCTGCCGAGGTTGAATCCCTTCGGTGATTAGCGTCCTCATTAACAATGGACATGGGACAGCTAAAGGTAGGGCCTTCCACACCTCACAACTCCAATTCCCAGAGGGGGAATGTTTTCTCCGGACAATGAAACACCAATTTGGGAGGCCGAAACTACAACAACGGGCTTCGGCCCAACCAATAGCAATAGAACAATAATGCAAATACTAGAGGTCCTCCTCTGAATCAAAATTCCATTCAGGGTGGTGCTAGACCTAGTCATTCTGCACAACTCACAGAATTCCACCCCCTGACCACATGGTGTAGATTGCATGACACTAGATCGCATTCTGAGGTGAACTGTGCCACATTGGAGAAGATCATCATGATCTCCCAGTCGGACAGACAACAACCTATTGATCTGAATCCCCCAGAATCCTCCATATTGGAGCCTCCTCACACTACTTTCATGTGTGAGACTATCTTCTTTGGGACATACAAAGAGGATGAAGAAGAACCCAAGTTGTAGGGGTTGTTTGACGAATCCATCCCAACCTTTGAGGCCAACGCCTTCACCAGCCTGTGGACTCCATACAACACTCAGAGTTAGGCTGGAAAAGGGTCATCTTACGCATCAACACCTACCAAGAATACCACCCCCTAAGACAACACAAATGATCACTCCTTCCCACCAAAAGGACCTGGTCTTAAACACACCAAGGATCTGGCCGGAGGAAGCCAACTTTATCTGGGGGACAGTTTGACATCACTAAGGCATTAGAAAGAATCACCACCTCCATGAATGTGATGGAGGTTTTTCTAAATTGTCCCAAGTAGAAGAAATCCCTTCTACAACTCTTGGGAAACCTGGAAGCCGTCAGTCATCCACCAAATACTGTCACATTCGACGATGCTAATTCAGTAGCCTTTTGGGGAAATACAGAAGATCCTCCCTTCCTACTAGGCCTGAACATTCAAGGGAAGAATCTTTACAGCTGCCTAGTAGATCTGGTGCTTTGGGAAATGTCATGCCCTTATCTATCTGCCAGAAACTTGGACTCACTCCCATACCATCCAAAGGCACAGTAGTCCAATTTGATAAAATTGTTGTAAAAATGGTTGGTGAGTTGAAGAATGTCCAGATTCAGCTCATCCAAGATCCCCAGATATCAAGCACCATAGACATCCAAGTGGTAGACATCCCTGAAACCTATGGGACGTTATTAAGTCAAAATTGGTTAAAGGCCCTTAATGGGTATTTATCGACATATTTTTCTTAGTTGTGGCTCCCCTGGAAGAGGAAATCAATTCAGATTTGGGTGGAGAGTGAGCCCAGAATGAAACAAGCCCTCACTGAAGTTGGGAGGGTCAATGAAGTCCTTTTCTCTGAATCCTCCCCTGGGGTATACCAAACACAGGAGATCCTGACCTTTGATTTCATCCCCGGGGAGGATCCCATAATCACTCAAAGAATCTAGGATCTAGATGAAAAGTTGAAGTGCGAGGTGGACTCACAAGGTAGCATGAAAACTCCAGCCACTCTCTTGTCCAGCACTTGGTGTCGGGTACATTATCAAAAACACTCTGAATTGGAGTGTGAGCCTTGCATTTCTACCGCTACCCACTACATTACCAACTTCCAAGAAAGGAAATGTAAAGTCAGGTTTTCTGGACTGAGTAATCCACCTAGCGGTACACTTGGGGTGTTGCTCATCCTGGAACCTGAACTAAAAGATTCTTCAGTGAAAAGTCTCACTTATGGACCATCTGAGCCAGAGGAATCACCTCTCAAACCTCCCAACCCTAAATCCAATCCAAATGCCACTTCGCCTCCTCAGCCCCATAAAATGAACAATGATCTATGGATACTGAAGTTTGATAGATCCCGGTCCAAACAAGGTTGTGGGTCTGGAGTGGAGTTAATCAATCTGTGATGGAAATCCTTCCTTGTGTCCTACAAGTTATAGTTTAACTACACCAATAATTTCACGGAGTACGAGGCCTTTGTCCTCAGACTCCTGTTCGCATTAAGAAAAGGGATCACCTGCCTCTGAGCAATAGGTGATTCAAAGCTGATTGTAAAATAGGTTCGAAGCCAATACACGTGTCATGACAAAAGGTTGGCCACATACTGCAACCAGGCATGGAGCCTAATTGAGGATTTTGATGCTTTTGGCATCAAACTTATTCCCCAAAAATGTAATTACATCTCGGATTCCCTTGTTGTGTCTGCCAGCACCCTCAAGCCAATGGCTAGTTCACGACTCCATAAATTTTCTGTTGAAATGGTCCCCACCCCATCCATCCTGGATAATATCATCCACTTTCAAGTTTTTGAAGATGACCAACACATCTTGGCCTTCATGGAAAATGTTGGCATCTTTGAGGATCAGATCATGGAAGAAATTGATCATGACGATATCGGGCAGGGGGAGAAGATAATGGGATCATCGACCTACCCACCAACACCATCCCTATGGGGATGGTATCTCTAGAATGAATCTTTGATTTGGACCCTCAAGGCCAAGACAAGATATCATCCTCCTCTGAGGGAGGAAAATACAAGAAAGTCAACATCAGTAAATCTAATGAAGAAAAATTGGTTCACATTGGTACCTCCTGCTCTCGAAAGGAGGAGAAGATTCTTTCGGTTCTCCAAGAATACATTGATGTTATCACCTGGGGGTATGAAGATCTTAAAACCTATGACACATCTATCATGACTCATACCATCCCCCTGAAACCAGATGCCAAACCTTTCTGACAAAAGAAGAGGTCGGTAAACCTGTTGATCGAACCTCTAATCCATCAGGAGGTTCATAAATTACTATCAGCCCAGATTATCTTTCCTATCCGACATACGACATGGGTTTCCAACCTCGTCTTGTGCACAAGAAGAATGGTGAGATCCACCTGTGTGTGGATTTTCACAATTTAAACAAGGCCTCCAAGAAAGAAAATCACCCTCTCCCTTCTTGGATGAGGTGTTACAGAATGTTAACAGTTCACAAATGATGTCCTTTCTGGATGGGTACTCTAGATGTAACCAAGTTATGGTTAAATTCGAGGATAGAATGAAAATGACGTTCACCGCAAAGTGGGGAATGTTTGCATATCGAAGAATGCTCTTCAGCCTCATTAACATAGGGTCCACATTTCAAAAGGCCATGGACATTGCATTCGAAGGCCAGGTTAACAAATGCATAATCATATACATGGATGATTTAACAGTCTTTTCCTGGTATAGGCATAATCATCCTGCCCACCTCGCTTAGATCTGCGAAGGATGTCGCCGGTATGGTATCTCCCTCAACCCCAAGAAATGCATATTCAGGGTCACTGAAGGGAAACTTCTTAGGAACATAGTCTCTGAGAAAGGAATATCCATCGACCCTGAGAGAGTTGAAGGATTGCTAAATTTGCAGATGCCCAACAGTAAGAAGGAGATGAGATCTTTCTTGGGAAAGATAAATTTTGTCTAGTGGTTCATTACTGGATTCACTAAGATTGTTAAACCACTCAATGACATGATGAAGAAATATACCAAGATTGAGTGAAGCCACAAAGAGAAGCAAGAATTTGCTCAGATCAAGCAAACTATAGTTGAGGCACTAGTCTTGGAAAGTCTAGACTATTCCCTCCCATTCCACATCTACTCCTTCGCTTCACCGCATTCTGCAGTTGTAATTTTGACCCAGAAGGTTAAGGGGGAAGAGTGACCTATTGCTTTCATGAGCTCCCCCTTTAAAAATGTCAAAGTCTAATATACACCTTTGGAAAAGAAAGCCTTTGCTCTAGTCCGGGCCATGAAGAAATTTTGACACTACATTCTCTGGAGCAAAGTGCATGCTATTATTCCAGACCAGGCT
This sequence comes from Thuja plicata, assembly GCA_018584345.1. Lineage (NCBI taxonomy): Eukaryota > Viridiplantae > Streptophyta > Pinopsida > Cupressales > Cupressaceae > Thuja > Thuja plicata. The sequence continues at coordinate 2,636,484 of MU226879.1, read as the reverse complement.
GTCAAGTCTTTATTGCTACAGAGTGAACTAGGAAAACGATGGGGGAAATGGATGTCCATCCTCCAGGAATATGATCTCGAGATGCAACTAATAAAAATATTCTGAGGCTATGGACTATGTAGAGCGATGGTAGAAGCCAATCCAAACATTGAATGTCAAACCTACACCATGGAATCCATCACTCAAGATCCATGGTATACCGATCTAGTGTACCTGTTGCTCAATAATAGGTTCCTGGAGGGGTTCCCTCCTAAAAAACATCATTCCCTATGACTGAAAAGTGTGCACTTCATCATAAAAAATGGAATGCTTTTTCATAGGAATTTTGAAGGCATTTACCTCTGGTGCATAGACAGAGACCAAGCTACCAAAATGATAGAAGAATTCCACGGGCAGTTTGGAATCGGGCATGGCTTAGCTGATGCCACTGCCCATCATATCCTCTAGGTCAGGTATTATTGGCCCTCTATCTTCAAATATGTTCACACTCATGTAAGGAAGTGTTGCACCTGCCAAACTGCCGCTCCTTGTGAGCAGAACCTGACAATACTTTTACAACCAGTCTTTGAAGTTTGACCCTTCACCCAATGGGCATTCAATTTTATCAGGGAGATAAACCCCAACTCATCCTCCAATCACTAGTATATTTTGACTGCTATCGATCATTGTACCTGGTGGTCCAAGGCAATCTCATGCAAGAACAACACGGTGGATGTGGTTATTAAGTTCTTGGAAGAGAACATTGTCACAAGGTTTGAAATGCCTTTTTCTATTGTATGTGATAAAGGTCTGACATTTTCTTCAGTGCAACTGTTAGAATGGACCTATCAGAGGAAGATCACCCTAAAATTCTCAAGCAACTATTATCCCCAGGGTAATGGTGTTGCCAAGTCTACCAATAAAAACTTGCTGGAAGTGATCAAACATTTGCTAGAGCAAAATCTTTGGGACTGACACCAAAAAATCTAATTCACCCTTTGGGTGGATTGCATCAGAATCAAGTCAACCCTAGGGACTTCCCCATTTCACATGGTTTATGGACAGAGTCCTATGTTCCTAATTAACTTACAAATCTTCATTTTACAATTTATGCAATAACTCAACGCCCGGGACAACATTATGGAGGTTCGCCTCTTGAACCTGGTGAGAATGGAAGAACAAAGGGATGCGGCACTGGAACATTTTGCGCATCACCAAGCAGTCATCAAATGATGGTTCAATAGGAGAGCCCAATATAAAGCCTTTCAGGTTTCAGATCTAGTCCTCTTGTGGGACAAGGCCCACGAAAAGAAAGGGAAGCATACTAAGTTTCAAAGGCTCTAGCTTGGACCTTACTTGATTTTGGAGATCTGCGGGGCCAACACTTATCGCCTTAGTGCCATGATCGGAGAAGCAATTCCATTTCCCGTCAATGGATAGTTTCTCAAACACTACTTTGAATGAGGTGGGGGGTAAGTTTTCCCAACATTGTGTCATATGTAAATATTTGTCCCTGCTTGTAGATATTTTCTTGGCACTCCTTGGGAGTGTCTTGTCATTGTAAATAGTTGGTGGCCCTCTGGGCCCTTTTTCTTTTTCTTTGTTTTGTTGTCTTTGGTTAATATTTTCTTTGTGTGTCTTTCTTTTATGAGTTCCCAGCTTGTTGCCCCCTTCTTGTAGACAGGTATGCTTCGCATGACTTCTAGTCCCTAGAATCATGTCTTACACATTTTTGTTAGTCCAGAATCTATTGTTAGCATGGTGGAATTTGTCCACACTCCAAATTTATTTTGTACACATGACAAAAGGTTATGGGCAATCTTCATTGGACTCACATCCTGAAAGTCTTGACATCAGCTAACAGAAAATCTAAGAAGCAAGTAATCATATGATCCTTGAGGGTAGATTGGTTGCACTGGTTATTGGCCATGTCTAAAAATCAAAAGAATACCCTGGGTCCAAAACTTCTCTCCTATTCATCCAATCAAAATGGATGTCAAGGTGAAATAAGTACCACCGTAAAAATTAGCTAAGCTTAAGGTTCATGGTGAAAGAAGTATTGTCTTCCCCATTTTCAAAAGTAAAAAAAAAAAAGAAAATTGGAGAATAGAGAATTTTGGAATCTGGGGGACCAAGCAAGATACAATGATTTTGGTTTAATACGTTCACTATCCTCTCTCTACTTCTCTCGGAAGTCATCGACTTGATTTTCTTCCAAAGCACACACTTCACAGCTAACAAGAGATTGAAGGATTGAATCAGGATTAGTCAGATTTTATCAGACACCTCGCGCCTTGTAAATGAAATGCTTCAGGTAAAGATGAGTCTCAATTTTGCTAACCAGAGATTCTATGGTTCTTAAATACACTAAGTCATTCATCCCAGCGAGTCACCATTTGTTATGCCTTGCATACCCATCCCTACATTTTGTTGGCAAAATGTTGGGTCCCCCTTTTTGCTTTTGGTTCTTCCTTGGTTTCGTTTTGGCTTCTTTTGTTTTCTCTAGCCTTTGCCTCCATGTGACCATTGTTGTGTTTCACTTTTTGTCTTCCCTACTCCAGGGCCTAGTCCTGGAGTGTTTTGTTTCTTTGTGTTGGCTATATTTCAGACTCTGGGATTCTCGTTCCATTGCTTCCTCTTTAGTTAGAGGGTGTGATCGCGCGATATTCCCCAGGCCCAGAGTCCAGAGGTTTTCTTTTCCTCAGGACTTGCGGAAGAAAATGGTGTGTTTTCACCTAAGGGTATAAATGGGGTTTCACTTGTCACTTTTACATTTACCACAAACAGATTACCCTCAGTGAATTAAGAGTGATTTGTGCAATTTCACAGAGAGCTAAGTGCGATTTGCTTCAAGGGTTAACAATGACTTAGTGACTAAGTGTGTTTCAAGGTATTCTCTGGGTTTTTGGCATGCTTCTAGTGTGTTGAAGCTATTTGTTTGCAGAGCACCTCACATGCCCTTCCTCTCAGGTTCTCTAGTTTTTTAGTAGGTCCTTCCTACCCTTCTCTCTGTTTCTTTTTTGTTTTCTTTCTGCTTTGTTTGCTTTCTATCTTCTGGTCTTCGTCGTCACCTCTTGTTGGTGGGATGGCTTTGCAGGAAGGTTTTTCACCTTCTGTGCATTGTATATTGTGTACCTTTGTAAATATATGTAGGTTTCTTTGTAAATTAGTTGTAAAATAATGTAATTTGCAAATAGTTGTAAGATAGTGTAGATAATTGTAAATTCCTGTAAATTGTTAATAGTTTGTATGATAGTTAGTCATTGTCTGCTATAAATTATCGTTCTTCAGCTTCCTATGTAAATATTGGTTAGTTAGTGTGCGTCTCTAAGTTTTGGTCTGTGTATACCGTCATGCTCGACCTATTTTGTGGCAATCTCACCGCGCCCTTTGCATCGTATACCCAAATTCGAGCTCGCCCACCTGGTTCTTGTTGGACTCGAACTCGACACCTCACCTGTTTGAGTTGTAGCTTTTCTCTCTCCTTTCGTCGCTTCGACATTGATGGTGGGATTAAATTCCCTCACATATGAGCATTTAAAATCATCCCAAGTGGCATTCATTCCATCCATGTTAAGACATCTATCACAATTAAATGCCCTTTACTTCATTTATTGCATGACCATGTGTAAACCCACGTCGGCCAAGTATGACTCATTGCCTGATCACTTCAATAATGACTAGTTTCTTCAGACTCTAAGTTCCATGTAACCCCATGACCTTCATCACATTTTTCGCATGAACCAGAACTCCCGGAACCCCCGTGTGTTGAATCAAATTCAAAGTAAATTAGTGATTATTATATTTCTGGGATTTGATGCAAGCTAACATATTTTGAGAATAGGTGTGAAATGGCGATGAAATATCCAGAACCCAAAACTTATTATATTTAATTACTTGTATTGACAGTTGTCTAGTCTTGCAGGTTATCGATGATTCAACAATCAACATGTCTGAGGTAGCTTTTCCTCCTAGAAGTCCAGAACTTCCATCCACCTCAACAAGAGTGGCCACCAAGTCAAAGGTTGAGAAGGCACTAGAAAAACTCCTGCTCACATCCAAATATCCAAAGGATGGTGCCCTCATAGGATCCAAGGATAGAAGTTGTAGTTAGTCATCGACACTGAGGTCGGACCTTGGGCCAGATTACAAGGCATAGTCAGAACAATGTTCGCCCAGCGTTCCGTCGGAGATAATATGGCAAAGAATGTGGCTGCCTCTGGCATCATCAAAGCTGCCTACTTCCCCTACTATGTGCAGGCCCCAGAGTTGCAGGCCCTGGAGTTGATCCTAACTCTGTCCAAACACTACAACACCACCATTTGGGCCATTATACTTGTAGCTACCCTTCCAACTGGATACCCAACACCCTTAGTGTCTTTGGATGCTGCTGCATGTGCTTTAGGGCTGGGAATCCCCCAGTTCTCCAATTCTATTATGATCTCCCAGGCATGGCGCTGCAAGAATTCAATAAAGTCCAACAGGTGGCCCAATAACACCTCAATACCCAATGGATATAGACCCTGAGGAAAGACTACAAAAAGATGAAGTTGGAGATCCCCCAAACAGATTTCAAAGAAAGCATCCAAGTGGGGATCATCTTCTTATGTTGGGTCTTTGGAGAGTCTCATGCCCAAGATTTCTGAGTGTGGATGTACTACTTCTTGTACGACATCTCTACCAGTGGGCAAAATTTTGACTGGGCAACAATTAATGCCAATCATGTAGATTTTCAGTTGAACAATGTCGCCCAGAAATCAAAGTTCTACATGACTTCGTATGTCTTATGGGAACTGGCACAACAAAGATCCAGAATTTAGGGTTTAGTTACAGTGGGCGTCCTTGGGATCGGGCCCAACTAGAATGCTTTGTGGGACCATTTTCCCCAATTTCAATGGGAAGCTAGCTTCCCCAATTTTTGTCGAGTAAACGACACCTTTATTTACTTCAACATTTTGATACCATCTAGGGATGTTAGTTACCAACTATCAAAGGAGGCTATGGCCTTGGTGAGTACATATGACAATTATTTTATTCAATTTCATCAACATTCTTACATTCGGGTGACTAGATTCTCCGACAAGCCCTACCTATTACCCAAGCATTATGGGGATAGGATTTTTCTGATGGAAATCTACAGGAAAACCCTGGAGCTTCATGCATTATATGGAGTGAAGAAAGTTACCTCCATCCAATTCTTGATCATTTGTGGGAACTATTCTCGTAGCCTTACAGCGGCCAAAGAGGCTGACAATGAGTTAAAAAGTCTAGGGTTGGCCGAGTTCCACCTAGCAAAAAATAATTTTGACCCACTCGGCAAAATAAACACAGCACTACCCCGGGCATCCACACCTCATGAGCCTCACTTGGAGGATTTTTGGGCATATTTCCAAGATGACTTTGACATCTGGGACAAAAAATACTCGAGGATGACCAAAGGGATGATGAAGAGCCTCGAAATTTGGACCTTTCCAAAAGATTTTTTGTATAGCTAGCCCTTGGAGGACCCATCTTACAAACTATAGGGGATCACCAAGTTGGATCTTCCTCCAGTGGATTGGGACACCCTAGAGACTTTGACAATTGAGGACGTCACCCAGGGCATTGTGCAGCACAGCCATGAATATTTTGCACAAGTGTGCAAGAAAAGCACCCGCCAGGGTCCAATTTTGCGGGGGTCATCTTCAGTCTCCAGAGCGGCCAGACAAAGCAGAGATAAGGGGAAAGCAAAGGAGAGCACCCTGACCTAGATCCCATCCTTAGTTCCACCCAAAATAATGGAACAACTTCATACCCAGCTGGAGGCTTCTCGCCAGATGAGTGAAACAATAAGCGAGAGGCTTTCTCTTGGCCTCCTAGTTACTCCAGTGGGATCTGACCTCCCTTCAGTCTCACTGTCACTTCTAGCATTAATGAATCAATTGGTAAACATAGAAGACAAGAGTGCAACTATCTTGGACGTCAGGGTCCCGCTACATACAAGGAGAAAGAATTCAAGGGTGGATAATCCTCCACCAAGCGTAGATGTAAGCCCTGGGCAATCGGGAAACATTCCTATGGAGGTTATCCTTTCCAACCCAAAGTAGAGGATCACTCAGAGGCCTCCCTTCCCCATGACAATTTTGATGACATCTTCCAGGCCGAAGATCTGGTAAACTTACATGAAGATGTTGAGAGGGCAGTAGAAGAGACCGCTGCGCAAGAGGCAAAAAAATCCCCGGGGAGGAGGAAAGGCAACAAAAGGAAATTGCTCTGGAAGAAGTATGGGAGCAGGAGCAAGAACAGGAGCTATAACAAGAATTGGTAAACATGCCAAGTATGGAAGAAACACCGGTCCCAGGGACTGAGATAGAGGGAAGGAAAATACAAGATGAGCAGCCGACAATGGCTAGGGAAACCATACCTTCGGGAGCAACTATACCCCTAGTCGTCATGCTCCAAACACCTCTAGTTACACTGGGTGACTAGTTACCCTAGAATTTGACATTCGACAAGGTGGTCTTTGTAGTGCAACAGCCAGATCCAAGCCAGACACCTTCACCCACTCCAAAAGATGTGCCCTTGGAGCAGAATGTCCCGACAGAGAATGTTGAAGTAGAACAATAGCAACAGGATGAGGGGGATAACCCCAGAAATATGGATACTAAGACCACAAACACTAAAGAAGGGGAGAATCCTGGGGATACAAATATGAATGCCATCAAGGTATAAGGTACGATGAATCCCAAGGACCAAGAAAAAGATTTCAAAGTGACTATGGATACCGAGGAAACACCACGCAGCCCTGAAGAAGATCCCAATGCCCAAGTCTTAGCAGCAAGACCACCCCAGCCACTCCAATGGTTGGTAGAATCCCAAAAAAGAAAGGCCCTGATGGCAGTGAGAGTTCCTCTCTCTATGGCCAAAATGATGGCCCAAAACCAAGAGGATCAGAAGCCTAAAAAGGCCCAGACCCTCCATACCCTTCAGACCAGTCTAAGAGGAAGTACCACTGTGATAGTAGTGACGCCTCCCCCAGATGCAGAGGAAGTAGTAGTAGGGGTTGAAGAATATACAATCACTGAAGTTCCTCTAGGGAGGAGAGATAAGCATGGAGAGTTAAACCTGTTAAAAGAGGTTGCCCAAGAAATTGAGGCCCGATACGACAAACAAGCACAAAAGCTGAAGGAGGAAAGAGAAAATAATGTAAATCTCTTTGGGCTTCTTGTAGAAATAACATAACCATTGGTCGTGATCCATCTGGAAGCCTCCACATCTAGAACATTGCTTCCATAGGGTGACATTAACACTCTAAGGGCCATGAAGAAGAAAGCACAAGTTGTGGATGAGTGGGTCACTGAGTAGATCACAACTGTAAGGCAGTGACACTCTCAGACCTCTCTCAGGCCAATAACATCTTGGGCCAGGTGAACGATGTCGTCTCCCTATGGGAGGCAAAAATGGAAAAGTATGAAGAATGGAGGTCTAAATTAGAGGAAATAATGAACTTCAGAGAGGAGGCCATTACAAAAATAGGTATTTTGGGAGACAAACCCTTTGGGTTCCTCCGGGTCCAACAATCCAGACTTGGTCTCAAAATTGAGACAAGCAAGAAACTAGTAGCGGCACTTAAGGATAGAATCCCGGTAGTTCAAAATTATTTGAATTCGTATACAACATTTGTAATAAGGGTTTTGCAAGTCAATCCCTTCACCACCGTGACTTGTACTCTGGAATATTTTGTATTGAGCAAATTTGATGAGTTAATGGAGTCACAAAACTAGTCCTCCAACGATTTTGAGAGAGGGAAAATGTTATGCCTAACCAAAATGATGCTTCGAGCCCACGATGCAGCAAAGGTAGCTGCAGAATTTAAAGAGGGGGCCGACGATGTTGATGAGCAATTCGGGGCTGTCAACAACCGCTGAGACTGCATCAAAGAGGTAGATGAGGAAGGAATCATCCAAATTTTGGAGGCCTTCAAAAAGAACAAGGAACAATAAATTCTCCGGTCTCCGGAGATTCTCACCAGCAGGATATAGTTTCACAAATTCATTATTCTTTGAGCATAATCTCCCAGACTCCAGAATTCTGGATCCAAGTTTTGTATTCATTCACAACAATCAACATCAGGGTTCCTCGAAGCTAATCGATCACTGTCAAGAAGTTAATAAGGGTCAGAAGGTAGGTGATCCAGATAAGGTATGTCAGGCATAAGAGATGGTTCTAATAGGTGATTCTCCCAAGGTGCCGCTCCTGCATTAACTACCTGGTGCACATCAAAGATAGGGAGCTGCAATTTGCATTTATGAGGCATGTAGCCTAGGATACTGAGACAATCAGATTTCTTCCATAAGTACCTCAGCTCCCTTCTCTAGGCCAATTCTTCTAGATATCTCCTCTATCTTTTTCTTTTGTCTTATCAGACTTCTGCACATCTTGAGGTGATTGTAAGTGGTGTAGGTAGTACCGACCATGGATAATGTATTATATTTGGCAAGTGTACAGTTAAATTAGATTAATTTTTAGGTCAAACTTTGTGTATAAATAAGAAGTCTGATGCCATAACAAGGGTCAGCGAAATTGATGATTTTGAAGTCCAGCAATATTAGAAGCATAGCATTTTACTTTTAGTTGTTCTTAGTAGCTCAGAATGCTCCCTTGGAGCCATGAATGTACTCGCCAGTGATGCTGGAATGTTCTCAATTTAATGGAAGAAGGAAGAATAGCTTTTGTCCATGTATTATTGTTGTTCTAATCTTTGAAGTTGGAAAATGTCTTTTGTGCAGTATGTTTTCTTATGTCCTTGGCTCCTATGTTTTAGTTTAGATTAATGATCTTATCTCCCCTTGCTACTGAATGCATGTGAATCATTGGTTCTTTTTGTATTTGGTATTTAGTGTAGTTTTCTTGCATTGGAGAATTGTTTGATGTTTGAATATTTATTGCATAACTATAGGTAGAAACATTTATCTAACCTTGATTGATCTTTTAAGTTTTCTTTGATAATCCAAATGCTTGCAGGAAATCCCCACTCTAGTTGAAATCCCTGGAAGAGATGATTAAAAACCAGCTATCCCCTCAAACAATAGTCACCTACTCAACTTAGCTCCCCTGCATTGTCGAGACCCGACTACCAGGTGCTTGGAGGCTAGGAGAATTTATTCTCTGGTAAAATTCTTCAGGCGGAGTACCCCGGTACTCAGTGACAACTTATCCTTTATTGGTGAAGCTGGTCATAAAGTACCATCAACAGAACCTCCAACTAGCCCTCCTCTTCACAAGGGCCCACATTCCATGCCCAACCAACACTCACTCAGCCTACCTCAGCATCGCTCTCCCCATCGCTTATGCAAACACAAAACAATCTGCCAACCTCTCAACAGAATCCTCTAGTTGGCCAAACCATGCAAGCCACATCTTCTTCTGCTTGGGGATATTCTCGGGATACTATGTAAGCACTTGGCATACCAACACAATCTGGTAATGCGAACCCTCCCACTTCCCAAGTGCAACCATATTTTGTCAACCCCTTCGTCGCACAACCTGTTGCGCAACCTACCCAATAACCGCTGCTAGTTTACACAAACTACTTGGCTATGCCTCCATCTACAACATCCCAAGTAATCCCATCTCAACAACCCAATATTCTTGCTTGCACAAACTACCTTGCTCCTCCCACTAGGGGCTCTCAATCACAAACCATCCATCCCATGCACAACCATGTAACTATTCCTCTAGTCTATGCAAGGCCAAACAAAATCCCTCCTATTTATCAACTGCTTGACCAAGCGCAAGCACACTACCAACAACAGAACATCCCTTAACCATAGTTTCCACCTCCACAAACTATCAAACAATCTCCTTATCACACACCCCAATATCCTCCACAAAACCCTCCTTATTCCCCAACATCTTTTGACCCATATCACGCACCGAGATCCAACATGATGGGAGTACCACCTCCTCCACCAGTCAACCAAGAGTGGGAAGAAATGAAGAATTATCTCAAGGAGCTCTGATCTGGGACTGAAGCTAAGACGTTCAAGTTTGAAGAAGTGTGTCCCTATCCTTTCGACCAATCTATCATAGCAGTTCCCTTCCCCAAACATTTTGAAAATCCCAAACTTGACAAGTACAGGGGGAAGGGAGATCCTGCTAGCCACGTTAAATAATTCTACATGGCATGTCAAGAGGTTGCATACAATGATAATTTTCTCTGCCTATTTCCCAAAAGTTTGGGAGGATCGGCTCTCGAACGGTTCTACAAGATCCCCTATGGTTCGATTACATCATTTGTAGAATTTCTAGGGAAATTTGTGACCCAGTATGTGCATCTTGTTGAGAGTGAGTTATCTCTCCTAGACCTGTGCAATTCCAAGAAGAAAGGAGGCAAAATCCTAGCAGACTATCTCCAAAGATGGAAAGGCCTTACTACCCGATTATCATATCAACCTCCTGAAAAAAATCTGATCAAAATTTTCATTGACAATCTGCACCCTAAGTTGGTACATCATGTCTATATGAACTATTTACAGACATATCAAGTGATTCGTGGAAAGGCATGGACCTCAAAAAGGGTTTTATTGATGATGGAACCATCAAAATTTTCAAAGAAGTGAGTCGCGACAGACCCAATAATGATAGATCTCGCTACTGGAACAAAAACAAGAGCGTTGTGATTGATGATGCCACAAACACCAAGCATGTCTAGATTTTTGTCGCTGGACCTAAAGTACCCACTCCTGCATACTAACAACCAGTGCATGTATATCAACAACAACCTGTGTACCAACCTGTTACTACCCAACAAAGCGCTCTGGCGTATCCCCCCTCCGGGGGCAAACTTTCAATTCAATTTACAAAATCCTACTAATCAAACCAATGCTATATCCATCCCCAAGGGACAAAATAAACCTCATGCTCAGAATTTACCAAAGTGCACATTCACCCCTCTGGGTGAATGCATAGATGTCGTATTTTAGAAGATGGCTAAGGCCAATTTAATTGTGTACCCACACACACAACCTTTCGATGAATTAACACCCAAATCTACGTGGTATAGGGATAATGAGTATTGTGAATATCATCGTGTTAAGGGACACGCAACCACAAAGTGCATGGAATTCAAACATTATGTTCAAGATCTCATAGATAAAGAGGAAATCACTTTCGATGTACCAACTCAACCCTCGCCAAATTCCAATCTGCAAATCTACCAAAATGTGTTTCCTCAACACGACACTGGGAAAGGCCCTGCCAATCCCGCTCCAACCCCTAACACAAGGAATGGAAAACAAGGAGACAACGCTGACAAGAAAGAATACACTTCCATGTATATCAATTATGATCAGCTCATTGGTTGTATCTCCCAAGCTGAACCCTCTGTCAATGTCATCCATATCAAGGGTGTGGATAACCACTGCATTCTTACCACCTGCCAAGGAAGAATCAATATCATAGGTGCTAGTGTTTCTCCTCCTTCTGGAGCACAATACAATTTACTGGAACACCTAGGGAATACCCCTGTGCAAATTTCCATCTTGGATCTTCTCTGCACTTCGCCTGTCCACTAGGAGATCCTCAACAAAGCCCTATTTTAATCTTGTGTCCCCATCGATATTGATCCTACGCAATTCCATAACCTTGTGGGCCACCTATTTGCCTCTAGCCGAGTCTCTTTCAAGCCATCCGACATGCCCCAAGTTGAACCATATCACAATCTCCCCCTCTATATCGTCGTCGTGGTCAACAACTTTTCTATTAAACAGGCCATGATAGATAATGGTTTGGCCCTTAATCTATGTACTTTAAATTTCATTAAACAATTGGGATATACTCAAGTAGACATAATGAACAATGTTATCACAATCAAAGCATATGATAACCTGGAACAAACATTAGAAGGCACTATTTCCTTGCCCATTCAGCTGGGCCCTGCAGTGCAAGATACAATATGTCATGTTGTTGATCTTGACCTTTTGTTTAACATCCTCCTTGGATGCCCTTTGATTCAATCTATGTAGGCTGTCCCATCCACCTTCCACCAGTGCATAAAATTCCCACATAACAACACTAAAGTCACCATCTGTGCAGACCCCCAACCCTTCACATATTATCGTGCATTGAAAGATTCTTTCCCACATTCCAATCATTGTCCCGGGATTGACATTGGCACCTCTATCGTTAGTTCCTCTCGAACCCATTTAGATTGAGAGACCATCCTTTCCTCCACCCTTTCAACAGTCAAGATCAACAACCAAGGTTGTGGAGAGTACAATTTATCAGACACCTTCGCAGTGGGACCCCTGCCATCTGACCCACACACTCAAGGTTGCCCACTTAATCCAAGCATGACATAACCAAAAATTATTGAACCACTACAAATGGGCTCTACCACCTTCATTTCCCATGGCACTTTGAATGGCCAAGAGATGGCCCCTGACATCAATCAGTGGCTTTATAAGGACCCACCACCACCAGACAAGGGTATCCTCAACTACTTCAAGGGCAAATACCCTTCAGCTCACAAGATGGTTACAGAAAATGGAACTATCAAGGAGGTAGCTTAGGTCATGAAGAACATGGCATGAAAGATCCTTATGTGCCCACCAAATGAGAAAAGAACCTGGGCCTTGGTATGGATTCCACCACAATTGGGGTTTCCAATGAAAACATCTATGCTTATGCTAATTCCTTGGGTCAAATCATTGAATTTGAACATGTTCTAAAAAGAAAATTGTGAAATCCTATGACGATGTCCTTAACAATGAAACCTTCCTAGGCAAATATGTCCTCCTTCAACTAGCCATCAACTTCATTGACCTTCCTCTTGTCCATCCTGAGCTCATAGACTGGGACCAACCAAACGTCGTACACATTGACGAGTTCCAAAGCGAGGAAGCACTCCTAAAATTCATGGGAGCTATAGAACAAGAATCTCACTGGGGGCACAAATCAACATATATGTACAAATTGGATCCAAAGGCATACTTTGGGGAAGCGGAGGCCTTTAGCCACAAAAATGAAATAGAAAATAAAAATAAAAAAGAGAAAAATCAATCCCTTAGTGAAAACCCCTCTAGGGCACTATCTGATCGCAAAAAAGTAAAAAAAAAAAAGGTGTATCCACTGGTGAAAAAATCTCTGAGGTAGCAGAGGATGAAGACCCTCCTCTTCCTCTTATCTATGATTACAGACATGAGCAGTCATCGATACTCGTCGAAGAAACAAAACCCGTCAATATGGGAACAAAACAAAATCCTAGTATCACCTGCATTGCAACATCTTTGACTGAAGCACAAGAACAAATCTCATGGCTCTCCTACAAGAATCCATTGATAAATTTGCATGGTCTTATTCTCACATGCCCGGATTAGACCCTAACTTGGTGGTGCATCATCTAGCCGTAGATCCAAATGTCAAGACAGTAAAGCAAAAACTTCACAAAATGCATCCTAAGGTAGCACTATTAGTTAAAGTGGAACTGGAGAAACTACTACAGGCCAAAATCATTTGTGCCATTGAATACTCAGAGTGGATTTCCAACATGGTGCCAGTATAAAAACCTGATAAATCAATCAAGATATGTACAGATTTTTGGGATCTCAACAAGGCATGTCTGAAGGATGATTTCCCCTTGTCCAATATTGACATGATCGTAGATCTTACCACTGGACATGAGATGTTGTCTCTTATGGATGGTTTTTTAGGATATAAGCATAAGACAACATTCACAACCCCTTGGGGTACCTTCTACTATAATATGATGCCCTTTGGATTGAAGAATGCAAGGGTGACTTATCAACAAGCCATGACAACTATCTTCCACGACATGATCCAAAAAATCCTCGAAGACTATGTGGATGATATACTGGCCAAATCAATCTAATGGAAAGATCACTTGAATGTGCTTGAGTGTGTGTTTGACCAACTTGGGAATTATTTCCTAATGCTTAATCCCAAGAAGTGTGTCTACAGAGTAACATCCGAAAAGCTCCTAGGGTTCATCGTATCCAGAAGAGGCATCAAAATAGATTTGAAAAAGGTATAAGATATCGTAGAAATTCCTCCACCAAGAACACTCTAACAACTATGCAACCTACAAGGAAAGTTACAATCTGTGCACTATTTTATCCCTCAGTTAGCAGATAAGTGTCAACCATTTACCCATCTCCTGCAAAAAGATAATAATTTTATATGGTACCCTAACTCTCAGAAGAGTTTTGAAAAGATCAAAGAATATTTGGCAAGTCCACCCATCTTGGTACCACCTGTGCCAGTTTGACCCCTCATATTATATATTTCTTCTACCACAACAACACTAGGGGAACTCCTTGCTCAACAAGATGACAAGGGCAAAGAACAAGCCATTTATTACATCAACTAGACTTTAGTGGGTTATGAGCTCAATTATTCCCCTATGGAGAAAGCATGCATGACAGTGGTTTTTTCCACTTAGAAACTTTTCCACTATATGCTCAGTCACACAATCAAGCTCATTTCAAAAGTGGACCCTCTCCACTACTTACTATCTTAGACTACTCTCACTGGTCGAATGGAAAAATGGGTCATGCTGCTAAGCGATTTTGACATTCAATACGTAGACAGGAAAGCCATTAAAGGGCAAGTCATCACCAATTAGCTGGCAGAGGCAGCTCTGGTGGATGCATATCCTTTTTTCACAGAGTTTCCAAATGAACATTTGTACATGGTAGAACAGAAACCTACCTGGAAACTTTACTTTGATGGATCCTATACAACCCATGGTGCAGGGGCAGGAATACATTTTGTCACCCCTCAAGGTGACTACATCCCTATGTCATTCAAATTGGGACTCCCCTACATGAACAAAATTTCAGAATATGAGGCACTAGTCACAAGACTCCACATGGCTATAGAATGGAACATCACAAATATACATGTCTTCGGCAATTCCCAACTCATCATCAAACAAGTCTTGGATGAGTATCAAACAAAAGACGACCAACTAAAGCCATGTAAAGCGATGGTGGACAAGATGAAAGAGCATTTTCTTCAATTAAAAATGACGCAAGTGCCACACTTACAAAATAAAGCTGCTAACGCAATAGCCACAATTGGCTCCCTTTTAGAGATCCCTCAGGACTCTACACAATATGAATTCTTAGTTGAGAAACTCCATGCTCCTGCTTATGAGAATGATGCATCGAATCATGTATGTGTCTTGGTTGGTCCCCAGTCCCCATGGTACCATAATATTCATGCTTATCTACAAAATAAAATCATATCTCCTCATCTCACCTCAATCCAACACCAAAACCTTATTCAAAGAGCTTCCCGCTACACCATTATAGCCAACACCCTTTATCATCGAGGCTATCATAATGTGCTCTCTAGATGTTTAGATGAAAATGAGACTGCTCAGGCTTTACAAGAGGTACATGCTGGGATCTGCGGTGCCCACACAAGTGGCATAGTCCTAGCCAAGCAACTTTTACGGGCCAGATATTATTGGCCCACAATGGAACACGATGCTTGTGAGTTCGTCAAGAAGTGCTTACCTTGTCAGCAACATGCTAATACGATCCATGCTCCTACACAAGACCTATGTCCTATTGTGCCTCCTTGGCCCTTCTCTTGTTGGGGTCTAGACCTCGTTGGTAAGATCGCCCCATCTCTTCTGAAGGACACAATTACATAATCACAACAACGAAGTATTTTACAAAGTGGGTTGAGGCAATTCCACTTACCCTCACTACTGGATTCCAGATCTCAAAGTTTGTCCTCTACAACATTGTTTGCTTCTTCAACATCCCCTCCATTATCTTTACAGATCATGGAACACCATTTTAAAATCAACATGTCAATGATCTATGTGCACACCTCCATATCCATCACCGCTTTTCCATTCCATATTTTCCTCAAGGTAATGGCCAAGCTGAGGAAACCAATAAAACCATTCTCAAGATCCTCAAAAAGGTTGTCAATGATATTAGTCATGAATGGAATCTCCAAATTAACCCCGCCCTCTGGGAATATCATACTTATTACCACACTCCTACAGGAACCACTTCATATTCCCTGGTCTATTGCATTGAAGTGGTCTTACCAATTAAGGTTGAACTACCATCATTACATATGTCACTCAAGGACATGATTACAGATGAAGATTATCGTGTGGCACACCCTACGCAATTGGATCTGTTAGATGAGAAGAGGCAATAGGCATATGATCACCTAATTATATATCAGAACTTCCTTAAGAGAAGCTACAATAAAAGATTCACCCACGACAATTCCAAGTGGGAGATCTAGTCCTTAAAGAGAACCAAAAGGTGGGCACAAATTGCGAAAAGAAGGGTAAATTTGAAGTCACCTGGAAGGGCCCTTATATCATCATTGCATGCTTCGGCTCTGGGGAATATTAACTCTCCACTACTGAAGGAGATCCTTTGAATGATCCCATGAACATCATTCACCTCAGGCGCTTTTATGCTTGAGGACATGGCAGTATATCCCAATTCTAAAAAACTACAAAAAGTGTTAAAAGTCCTGAAAAAAATATCAAAAAAAGTAGAAAAAGAATTTTAAAAAATGGTTGTCCCGGCAAAAACCTGGCAAAAAAGATGCTTGGACAACATTAAAAAAAAAGAGTAAAGAAAAAAATTTCGTCCAATGGTGAAAACTTGGCAATCAGGCGCCTTGGGCAAGTATGGGTGATGAAAACTTGGAAACATGTGTCACACGTAGTGGATCATTCCATTACTTATCAAAATCTTGTTCCCTCCATCCTTTGCATCCATTTCATTCCCAAACCCATATTCCCTGGGTGTTCCAACCTATCGTACAGCAAAAATAACATGATCGAATCGCATCTCAACTCGCCAAGAGCTCTTTGTACATATTCAATTATATTTAATTGCTTGGTTTTGTCTTTGTATATTTGTGTCTTGTACCATCTCCTTGCCATCTCACTAACACTCTGAGCCTCCATCACGCTAACTTTCCTTTCCCTATCCTTTGGGGTCTGCCTATTTAGTTCGTTAGTTGAAATTGGTACACACCAAAAACATAGGTCTCGTTGCATCCCTGCATCTTCAAATCATCTCTGAATTTCCATTAGGATCATTGCATTTACATACGTTGCATTATAAAACACTCATTACATATTAAATTCATCCATCACATTGCATAAAAAATACAAAACAATATACATCAAATGCATAAACATACATCTAGATACATGCATCTAAACATCTCATCCTGCATAAACATAACATTACATATACATAATCATAAATCATTACATCCTATAGCATTAGTGTTAGTACTCATATAAGCATATGCATCATACATCATAAGAGATCAACACATAGAATCATCATAGGTCATCATCATATATATGAAAAAAGTCATGTCCAATAATCAATATTTTTCATCAATAAATATATCGCCATGCACCTAGGTGTTGATATACATATACATCTCATCCAACAATGAAAAAATGTGTGTCAAAATCTCCTAAGGGATCATATAGGTGGCTCTAATGGTCCTCCTCCCTGGCCTTGTGGTGGTCGTGGTGGCATCCCCACTGATCCCTGCGAGGCTCACCCTGTACTCTACAATCAAGACCACTCTGTGTATGCAGGCTGTCTCTAACCCTTTAGAACTGCCTCATGATATAATTCCTGGTAGTGGGCTACCTCTCTACCTTCCCTAGCTGCATCTTTATGTGTGGCAAAGGCCTCTGAGACTACTTGTGACATCCCTCCTATGTTGGCTGCCTATCGAGCAAGATCCTGCTCTACCCTGTATGTCTTAGCCCGCCTCTGTGTTGCATCCCTTTCTGAGGTTAATGCGATCACCTACTCCGTGGCCTAGTCCATCTGGTTTGTGAGCATCCCTAGCTGGTTTGTGAGTAGACCTATCTCCGTCCGCAGCTCAGCGACATCTTGTGTCAGTCCCTCCATCAAGAACTCTTCAGAGTCAACTCTACCCTGTAAGGTGTCAAGTGCACCCTTAGCCCTATCTACCCGTGTTGTCTCTGCAGCTAATAATCCTAGCACCCGAGCCAACTCTGCCTGTATACTGGCCTTTGATACTTGTGCCATGGCTAATAGCCCTTGTGTCCATCTAAGCTTTGTCTGCAGGCTAGCTCGCTTTGCGACAACGGTATCGTGTGTCTCCTATGACACATATCCTAATGGTGGCCCTTGTAGCCCCTATGGTACCTGTCCCTGTATCAGCACCTAAGGTTCCTGTACCTATCCCTCTCCCGACAACCCCTGATCCTGTCCCTGATCCTCTCTCTCCTATGCCTCAATCTGTGGACACACTCACCTCCACTACGGTGCCCTCCTTTGTCCTACTCCAGATGTCTCCAGATCATCCCCCATTATTGTCCCATCATCGACATCCATGTCACTCGTTGGCTTCTCATGAGCAGCCACTTGTACTGGGTCTATCAGTCATAGAGGTGCGTGTGCGGCCCACCAGGCCGCATACTCTATAGTCATCCCTACATTTGCTACATCAGGCCTAGGTACATATTCTACCTGTTCCAAAGTCCTCCATGTGAGTCTCATTGTGAGGGTGTCTGTGTATCTCCCCCATATTCCAACCTCCCTGGTGACATGAGGATGCAGGAGATCCTCTGCCACCACCCCCTGCTATAAACTAAACTGCCTCATAACGCGGGACGGTCGGTATCTCTTGATCTGGTGGATGGTCCTCCCTAGAAGAAAACAGTATGTATGGACAAATGAGAGGTATAAAAATTCCTCATGCTTGTCCTCTACTCCTATCTTCCAGTCCATGGCTCCCCATGGCTCGCACGCCCTGTATGGTGTCCAACAGAAAAATTGGATCTCATCAATCAGTCTCCTCTCATAACCTGTCTATCCTACAGAGGTATATCGAAGGGGTAGCCAGTATTTGCATGCATACAACTCTCTTAGCCATCGTGCCTCCTGCACTCTCATTGGTTGGAGCATTGCAATGTTCTCCCAAGCCTATATTAGTAATAGTGTGACCCTTGTCCCCATGTTGGGCACCCCATGGTATGCAGCCATATGTAAGTCATGGTACAAATGCCCTAAGATAATATACCCCCAACAATATATGGTGCCCTACTCTAGCATCTGAGCTAACACTCTAGACCATCCCATACCGAACCCATGTCCTGACAGGTCTTCCAGCATCCTCCCGCCTATCAGTCCTGCTAGAAAAAGCATTATCCTCCTCAGCCTTTTGTCGACTGTCGGCTGCCAGGGTATCTAGGTCATGTATAGGGGAATCCTCCTAAGGGGCCTCCTAAAAGCCAACTACATGTAGTGCTTGCAATCCTCCACTTTGTACTGAGGGATCGATCCATGGATCAGTATCCGCAAAATCTGCCATACATCCTCCAAGGTGATCGTTGCCTCTCCAGTAGGCAGATGGAATGTGGTAGTGCCACTATGCCATCTCTCGACAAGTGTGGTCATCATCCCATTATGTGCCCATAGCCTAGGCCATTAGGGCACAAAATCTAATCCCACAGCTGATAACAACCCCCACTCTGCATCCACCAGCTGGCCCTCCAACTCCATCGCGGGTGGCTAGTGCTCGCTAGATCCTAATGGTGGAAACTGCTCCTGCAAAATCCAAACACCACCACATTTATGTCAGTTTTCTTCTCAATTATAACCTACCCCTCCCAGAATGGGGCATCATGTCCCTAGGTCTATTCCTGACCCATCCCCGGCCCCCGTCGGGTCCTTCTTTTTTCCTCCCCCTTGGCGTCTGCCCTTTTTGGTGCAGACGTCGATTTGGGCGGAGATGCCAGTTCCTCAACCGGTGTCTCCGAGCATTTTTCTCCAAGACCCCCATCTGCAAAGATGCGGGTCTGATTCTGGTGTTTGTGTAGATGCCGGTTTGAGAACTGGCATCTCTGGTTTGGGCCCCTTTAAACCCCTATTAATTGCCCCCAACCCATTCCTGAAAGCATTAAAACTTTGACAGAAGTAAATGCAAGGTCTTGGTTGAGCTACTCACCGGTGCCGGTCGCTCTGCAGGTCATCCATGGATCTGAATGCACTCTCCCAGCTGTCCCTTCAGCCTCTCTTCTGCCATGTTTTCTCTCCAGGGCTCTTTTCTTCTCCACTAACTATTCACAAATGACCTATCTTTAGCCCTCCAGCCCCTCTTATAGCCCCCATTTTTCCTGAAAAAATTTTCATCCCAATTTTCTCTTCTTTCCTCTCCCGCCTGTATATTTTTGTAGTATTAATCCCGTTGTACAGTCTAAATACATAAAATCCCCCAAAAATTTTAAAAAAATTGCAAAAATAAAAAATCATTCAGAAAATTGCAATAAACCTTTCATTCCTTCCGCATCGCTACATTTTTTGATTTTAGTGACATTTTGACTCTCGCAACCGCGGTAATGTTTTTCACCAAATCAGTTTGAGATCGACTCTCCTTGCTCCTCATCCTTTTCATAGCTTTTTCCAGTGAGTTTTTCAATCAAATCAACTCCAATCTTTGCCCGTCAAAATACATCCTTCCAGCGTCGGTTTATCAATCCTCCATCACATAATCATGTTCATGGCAAGAACTTTGGATTGAATGACTACTTGGTCATGAGGCCTTCTTTGTTGATTTTATCTTTTTTAATGTCAGTTAAAACCTACTCATCACCACCTCGATCTACTATATCTTGGTGCGTTGTGACTAGTGGCTACTAATACATGCATCTTTTGTAGTATGCTTTGTTTGAGCGCCTAGTCCACGCAACTAAATCATGTCATATGTGTTTTCTAACACCTAATGCATACCTCCTTTTGCAATATCAAAACCGGATGTGCTCTCCATATTTTCAACACAATTGACTCCCCAAGTACTGCACCTGCATTCTTAGTTGCATTCATACTCATTTTTCATCTTGGATTTTTGGAAGGCTTCTATTTATTCCCTCTTCTCCCTTCCTCCTCTTACACTTTCTCTTTTCAAGAAAATTCCACACACGTTTCTCTTGTTGCGTCCTTTTCTCGAGGGGGCACAACCTCTTATCATTGTTGCTTCAATACGAGTCCTAAAAACCCAATTCCTTTGAGGCAAATTATTTTCTTGTCTTTGACGCAATGTCACTTGCGACACCATGTCAAAGAGAGGCAAAATGTAGACGTCCAAAAATATTAATATTAAAATCTCTTTTATTTATCTAACTATTTAATTAAATTAATTAAATAGTTTCACTCACGGTATTTCCATATTTTATAAATACTATCCTAATATATTTTATTTAAATACATTTCCCTCAAAAATCCCCCTTTTAATAAATTCATATTTAATAAATCCCTCCATAAGACTAAAATTCCTCTAAACTTGATTTAAATAAAAACACTTTATTTAAAACCCACTTTACCCTTTCCAAATCCCACCTCTTGCTAATAATCCCCTAACCTTGATTAAAAAGGTAATTTGCCTCTCATCATGTGCACAATCCCCTTTGACTTTTCCAACCTAACCCTCAATCTTAGCCACTCATCTCGCTTCCACCTCTTAATCTCAACTGTCCATTTCCTTTTCAATTCTAGAAAAGAGGCCTTCCTCTCTTGCATTATCATCACTCATATTTGCTATTGCTATTATGCTAGAATTGCTTTAGAGTTATCATTGCTTTAGAGTTATCATTTCTAGTTTCTTTTTTTTCAAGCGTAAATCACATAGATGTTACATGCTAGGATCATTTGGTGAAAATCAATCTTAGTTTCCTTCTTGTTTTGCATTTCAATTTCATAGTAGCTTAATCATTTGGAGAATTTTGAGACTAGTTGCTCCATACTAGTTCTTGAATCCTTCCTGCATCCACCATTATTTCATTTTGAATCAATCTTAATCATCTTTCACTTGGGGAGGTATTGAACTTGTGTTTGAGAGAGCACATTCACACCTCCATAAGAGAGCAAATCAAACAAGCCTCTTGGGTGCAACTTGTTTTAGCTCTATCCGATGATATGAGGATGCTTTTTATGTTTCATGCTTGCTTTTATCTCATTTTAATATTTTATGCTAACTCTCTAATGATTTCATGTTCTTGTGAGTGATTGCAGGTTGACATTTGTCCTTGTATACAGGTTTATTTCCAAAGTAATTACTTTCTTGCAACTTTCCTTTCCAAGCAATAGTAGCATGGTTACAATGGAGACTTAGTGCATATATTTTTTTGAACCATTTCAAGCTTACACCCTTGGGTTAACATATTAAATGAACCTTGTCATAGAATAGATAGCTTCTCAATATGGATGTCCAATCTATGAGTATGGGACTTGTGCCCAGTTATTAATCCAATTGAAAAGGCAAACATGAATGATCCTCCATATTGCGCTCGTGCTTAAAATGAGCACCCATTACTTTACTGAAAGTGGTTATTGGATCAAACTCTCCCTTTTTATTGGAAATTACTCTAGGGGTACTCATCCTACTCCAAGCACACTGATTTTGCTTCCTTGATCCCTTATATATACCGGGCTTTGATCAAAATTGAGAATTGGAAGCATGGCTTGTGCTTGTTCATGATCAATCTGTGAGTATCTAAAATTTGTCTGCAAAGCTTTATCCTATTGGAGGGGTGCCTCAATAGTTTATTTGGTTGCAAAGTGCAACTAGCTACCTTGATATATGTACAGGTTTAGAACAAATTGATATAACTCTCGACCTTCTTGACCCGTGTTACTGCTTCTTATGACATCCGCTTGGAAAAATCCTCCTCAATGGAGTAGATGATTACAAATATGAAAGCATAATTCACACTTCTAAATCCCAGACTACCTACTGACAGATTCTTCTTCTCGATGAACTAGGGATATAACCTATACACCCATGACTTAGGAGCATTCAGAGACCCATCCTTGTATAGACTTGGATACTCCACTCAGACGACCAACAAGTATACTATATAGTATGTCATGAAAAAATTTGGGTCTATCTTGACCCATTGTAGTTGTTCATCTAGGGTGACACTTGTGATATGACCCTAGTCAATCCTACTGTGTTATTTCTTGATGGTCTCAATTAAAAGAACCATGCACATCTCTAGTTGTTTGGCTTGAGGCAACCCAAACACTTTTCTCAGGAGAGTGACACAATTCTTCATATCTTATATTAGATATGCCCTATGCAAGTTCATTTTATCCAAATTCTCTTCCTTTATAGGGCATTTCAAGTAATTGTTGGCTATTTTTTGCCAACACTAGCCCATCAAAGATATTCGATCTGAGAGATCCTTCACGGTCTTAATTTATGTTTGTTCTTCTCCCCTTGGTTCATCATGTTCACATTTACATTTTGGGGAAGAATAAAGTTGGAATAAACACTTAGTCATTTCAGAGGTCATATTTTATCGACAAATGGCACTGGTTCCTAAACATGCATTGGGTTCCAACGTAGGTTCCAGAACCTCACAATACTCCCAATAAATAAGAAATAAGTGTAGGTTGAAAGGCGGTGAAAGTTTTCTAAGTTCCAAAAATCTTGTCGGAGCCCAACTTCAAGGAATCAACAATGGGTTTTGATGAGACTTGTATTTTATCTCATCGACGAACAATTTTCAGTAAGAGTTAAGAGATCTATGTGATGTAAATTTGTCTCGTCGAAATGCACTCTTTTATCAACAAATGGATTTCGATTGGGAATGAGGCGGTCTTAGTAATTTCCATGTCTGAAAAGAACTATAGGGAATTAATCACATTGATTATTCAATTGCATCCAGCTACTTCTACTTCTAATGACACTATTATGTGTCTTATGTCGTTTCACCCAGGCTATGCCATGCCCATTTATTGTTGCAGACAACTTTGGCCCATGTTTCTACATCACAGAGGATGATAATTTAATGTTTACAGGGGGATTTTCTTCCTCAATTATAGGGGCATTTATGTGGCCTCTTTTTGTCACTTCTAGATTCAATTTGCATGTAGAAATCAGATCTTTTGGTCTACTTTGTTTTCTTCCTTCTTTTAAAACCTAATCCTGGTTAGGGTGTGTACTCAACAATCAATTAGAGTTATGCATGATCTATAAACACAAATTTGTACATATTTTGGGGATCTTCTTTTCTAGTATATTTATAGATTTATCCTCTGTAATTGTAATTTTGCATTGTTTATTTCAATAAAATTATTGTTGTTTGCCTATTCCTAATCCAAGTAGCTTGTGTAGATTTTTACCTTATTATGTGGATGTATTTCATCATCTGCAACACTGTATGAATGTGTTAATCTATGTTGATCAATCTTATTTAGTGAATACTTGTGTTCCTTACAAGTTTGTATCAATTCTTAACCTTCATAGTTAGCTAAGGCTGATAGATAGGTAGTGTGGTTTTGTGATGTTTATTGAATTTTAAAGAGCAATTATAGGTGGTAGTAGATCAAATTTCAATCTTTGTGTATCACCCCCTTTACCTTTCTACATATCCTTCTCCCTTTTCCCTCAAAAGCTTAGTTTTAGGTGCATCCTGATTGGTAGGAAGTCAAACTTTTGTAGAAACTTGACCTCACATTTCAAGTCCCACACTTGGGAGGTTGTTTTCATATTTCACAAGGTTGTTTAGGTCATTCAAACTTGCCTAAACAAGGGTAAAAACTTTTGTGACAATAATATTTAGCATGCCTAGTGGGACCATCATTAGATTAGTTCAAGAACATCCCCTGGTGGACCAATACAAGCTTCATTGACTGAGAATTTGGGTCTTTTTCTCAGTGCTAACAGTCTTTGGAGGTAGTTTATCAAACACCATGGAGACTCTGAGTGCAAAATTAGTTGGTTTTAAGTAGTCAAACTGCTAGTATGTGTAAAGATCATATATGACCTTTTATGTTTCTTCAAGTTTTCTATGAAATTGAGCTTTTATGAAGCTCTAACATGGATCCATTTCATTGAAACACATTTTATTCTCCCCAATATCATGAAAATTCTACCCTTAACCCCTCCTATTATGCATATCAACTAGAATCTCAACCTAGTTATGGCCTAAATTCATTTGCTACTTCAAATAGCTAGCATGTCCAATATGTTTACCACCCTCCCACCCCTACTCCTTCTTCCTTGTCTTCAAATAACATTAGTAAGCTCATGGCCATGATGTTGGACTTTAAAAAGCAGATGGATGAGTTAAATATGACTGAGTAATTGTTGGACCTTGAGAGGTGGTGTGATAAAATCAGTAGGCAGCAAGAGCTTAACATGCAACAAGAAGAAGAGGCTTATCATGCCTATCTTCATGAACGAGAGATGGAGGCCCAATAAAAACAATTTGAGGAGAAAATTGCAAGGCAAGTTACTGTAACAGATGGAAGAATGAGGCTCAATTTAGTTCATTTGTAGACCGAAGAAGAAGATGCAACCCCTGTCCCCAAATTTGTCATTCCAAGATTTAAGAAGCCCCCTCCATCAAAAGAGCTTTCTATTATAACTTCTTCACTCCTTATGCAAGAAATATCACCATCTCATCTTTCTATACCTGATACCATTTTACACTTTAAGGGTGGATCAGTTGTATGGATTGTTGATGGTCCCAATATGTCATTTTGGGAGGAGAAGAAAGAGATAAAGATGCCATGCGAGGAGTTTCAGCCTATTGTTTGTGAGCCTTCACTTGGGCCAAAACTAGAGAAACATGAGGAGGAGAACATAGAGGAGTTGTAGGAGGACATTAAGGAGGTTGTACCCATACAAAACTCTCTATAGATGGAAATTGAATAGAAAGAAGTGGATCTAGTTCTCTTATTTGAAGAGCTTCCCTCTTTTGTTGAGGAAGAATAAGAAAACAAAGTTGTTCCTGCCCTTGAGGAACAAATATTGGCTAATGAGCCTTTGCAGGAGGTCCTCTATGATGCGGAAGATGAGAAAGAGGATCCCAAGGATAGCTATGTCCTTGAGGAAGAACATGATGATATGCATGAGGTTGTGCCTCAATCTATGCATATTATTGCAACAAAGCTAGAGGATTCTAATGAAGGGGAAAGTTTTTGGGATGAGCTAGAAATATTTTTCTCATCCATAGGCATCAAGTTATCTTATCCTTCATCGAAAGATCACGAGTTGCAACAATAACATGTGGAGATCCACATCATACCAGAGTTGCAGATAATAGTAATAACAACGTGGTCAACGCTGATTGCTTAGATACAATTCCATCAAGAGGATGCCGTATAAGGAATCTAGCATTGCAATAAATCTGCAAGTTGCCCCTAGCCATGCTTATTTCAAAGCATGAGGGAGAGTATCACAATAAGGCATAAGTTTTTTTTTCTCAAAGTGAAAGTGTGCCAATATTGGAGAACCTCTTTGTTCTTGGCATTGGGAAGGTATTCCAGCAAGCTATGGTATGCCTATCATTCTTGTTGTCTGTCCTGGTTGCCCAAATACATGAAAGGAGAAAGAGATTAGTCAGAAAGGGCGGCTATTTTAACAAGCCAATTAATATCTTTGTTTAATTTATTTTTTTGTGAATATCTATACATAGTAGAGTAGATTTTTATGTTTCTCAAAAAGTGCACGAGCATAGCTATCTCTTCTTGGAGATGGTGAGTTTTTTGGTCTTTCCTTTAGGTTGTAGATCTTTTTTAAGGTTTTAGGTGGCCAGATCCATCGTGTATCAACCTTGGTGAATCCATGCCCAATGGATTGCTTCAAACCATTGATCATATCCTTAGTAGGCAATCATCCCCTTTGAGTCACTAGAAATGTTGGCTATTTTTTGCCAACACTAGCCCATCACAGATATCTGATATGAGAGATCCTTCACGGGCTTAATTTATGTGTGTTCTTCTCCACTTGGTTAACCATGTTCACGTTTACATTTTGGGAAAGAATAAAGTTGGAATAAACACTTAGTCATTTTAGAGGTCATGTTTTATCGACAAACAAAATTGGTTCCTGAACAAGCATCAGGTTCTAACATAGGTTTCATAACCTCACAATACTCCCGTCGAAAAAAAAAGTGTAGGTTGAAAGGCGGTGGAAATTTTCTAAGTTCCAAGACAGGCGTTGGAGCCCGACTGCCTAATTGGAACCAAGGCATTGACATCTTTCTTGTTTCATCATTGGAAAAATAGTTAAGTTCATGAACTGTTGGAATTTCTTTATGGTTTGGGAACTCTTGGCGGGCCCCGCGTTTAGTTTCAAAACTCATGTAGGAGTTAGACTTCAAGGAAGAAATAGTGGGTTTTGATGGGATTTCTATTTTGTCTCATCGACAAGCAGTTTTTTGTAAGAGTTAAGAGATCTATGGGATCAAATTTGTCTCGCCAAAATGTACTCTTTTTTATTAATAAATGGATTTCAATAGGGCATGAGGATGTCTTAGAAATTGTCGTGACTGACAAGATCTACAGGGGATTAATCGCATTGATTATTCAATTGCATCCAACAAATTTTGCTTCTAGTGGCGCTATTATGTGCCTTTTGTTGATTCAACCAGGCTACGCCATTTCCCATTTACTATTATAGATGACTTTAGCCCATGTTTCTATGTCACTAGGGACAATCATTTAGTATTTGTAGGGGGTATTTTCTTCCTCAATTACAGGGGCATTTATATGGCCTCTTTCTATCACTTATGGATTGAATTTGCACCTTAAAATCAGATCTTTTGGTCTGATTTATTTTCTTCCTTCTTATGCAACCTAACCTTGGTTAGGGTTTGTACTTGTATGTGGTAAATTTGGCCTTGTTAATTCATCATACACTTCAACATAGTCCTTCTTCACCAGGTACACACAAGACTGAATATGAGATTATTCATCTTGTTTGCCTGTGTGATTCGACCTGTTGCCTTCTATCCAGACGGGGTTTTTGAAATTATTCTCAGAACAAGAGTCTCACAACCATGAACCAATCTAGGAACGAAGGATTTATCATGATGAATGCAATACAATGCAAGGTTTTACTAAGAAATGAGAGATATGAGATAATCTAAGACATGATGATCAATGCAATTATTCTAGAAATTGAAGCTATTCTATTGCAAAAATGATATTATTCTATATGAAGCTATGACAATAATTCAGTATTCTAACAATGCATAAAAGTAAGTGGGGTAATTAGGGAGTAATCGGGGGTTTTGAATGAAGAATGAGAGTTCTTTTATAGACTCATAGATGATCAAAATAGAAACTTTCCTCTTTGAAATAAAACAAATAGAAAAGCCAGTTTAAAATAGAAAGCTTTATTCAAAAGAATACAATAAATTGTTTTCTTCCTGCTTTAACTGTTTTCTTTCTTTGATTTAGTTCTGTTTTATTTGAATTAAATTGTTTTTTTTCTCTTTAAAGCACAATTAATTCAAAGATTCTATTTCTGAACAGAGATAAGATTTTTGAGAGAATATTCAATTAAATAAATAAATATGACCTCATAAATAGTTTTTTCTCAATTATCTGAATATTTAAATTCAATTATTGAAATGAGGATATTTATTTAATAATTAAATATTATTTAATCCCTTTTTCATGTGTCTTAGCTAAAGAGGGTGAATTTAATTTAATTAAAGTGCTAGGACTTTATAATTAAATTAATTCAATCATAAGGTTTGTTTAGCCAATTGGTATTTAGGAATTAAATATAATGTATGATTAATGTATGATTAATGCAGATTTAGGATTTTCTACATTTGACACTTAGGTCGAGTAGAGTCAGTCAAAACTCAAAATTGCCTAGTACAATAGGTCTTTGATGATCCAGAAGAATGACAAATGCAACAAAATTGGTTAGAGTTGCAAGATGCTAATTTTGGGGTGTTACAGTACTCAATGATCAATCAAAGTTATTCATCATCTATAAAGGCAAGTTTGTAAATATTATTGGGATCTTCTTTTCTGGTTCTTTTATAGAGTTCTCCATTGTAATTATAATCTTGTCTTGCCTTATTTAATAAAACTATTGTTGTTTTCCTATTCCTAATCCAAGTAGCTTGTGTATATTTTTACCTTATTATTTGGATGTATTTCATCATCTGCAACACTGTATTGCTTACATGGTTGTATCGATTCTTAACCTTTATAGTGAACTAAGGTTGATAAATATAGGACGTAGTGTGGTTTTGTGATCTTTATTGAATTTTAAAGAGAAATTATAGGAAGGAGTAGATAAAATTTTAATCTTGGTGTATCACCTTCTTTCCCTTTCTTTATATCCTTCTCTCTTTTCCCTCAAAAGATTAGTTTTAGGTACATCCTGATTGGAAGGAAGTCGGTCTTCTCTAGAGACTTAACCTCACATTTCAAATAGCACACTTGGGAGGTTGTTTCCATGTTTCAAAAGGTTTTTTAGGTCATTCACGCTTGCTTAAACAAGGAAAACAACTTGTGTAACAATAGTAATTTTGGTTGATCTTATGCTCAATGTCAGGCTCATCATGTCTAAGATATCAGACCACATGTCTAACATGAAATCTTCCTTCTTTTTCCATACTCTTCTCTCCATAGGGTTGTAGTGTTCTGTTACTGTCGTTATAAGGTCTAATGATTAGATTGATACTAGATAACTTGCTGCATGGACCAACAAAAACATAACCATCGAAGAGGCATCATGTGTCCATCCATTGGAATTATAAATGCTCTTGATGAACTCATTGAAGTCCATGTGGCCAATGCAGTGTATACAATCTCACTATGGAGATTACCCAATTTTAAAGTTGTACCATCACCCTGGAACTTGTACTTCATTGGTAGCATGAAAAATATTCTTAAGTAATATGCACTCACACAAACTAGCATGTTTTATTGAAAAACAAAAAAACTAATTAACTAATCTATGAAAGCAAAGCTAAAATGTATCTTGGTGAAAATAAGAAAAAATCAAGATAAACGCTAAAACTAAAGACTCGCAAGGATTGGAAACAAAACACAAAACT
Source organism: Thuja plicata (assembly GCA_018584345.1). Taxonomy (NCBI): domain Eukaryota; kingdom Viridiplantae; phylum Streptophyta; class Pinopsida; order Cupressales; family Cupressaceae; genus Thuja; species Thuja plicata. The sequence continues at coordinate 2,606,645 of MU226879.1, read as the reverse complement.
AGACAACCAACCCCAAAACCCAAGCAAATGATGAAAACTCACCGCATGTCACCTTTGGGGTTTCGGGGTTCGGGGGTACAAAGAACCCTAAAAAAATGAAACTCCGACCCTTTGAAGAGCCAGGTGCATATATGGTTGGTGTTTCGGGGTCATCGAACCCCGACTCCCCTTTTGGGGATCGGGGTTTTGAAAACCCTGACACCCCAATCTTGAGGAAGTAATCAATAAAGGCAAACACAAAGGGGAATTAGGGTTTCACAATTTCAAAACTCTGACTCCCTTTCGGGGATCAGGGTTCCAAAGACCCCCAAAACCTGATGGATTTCAACCATTAAACATTAAGGCATACATGAAGAGGAATCTAGGTCGCGGGGGTTTGAGACTTTGATTCCTCTTTTTAGGGATTAGGGTTCAGAGAACCCTGAAACCCCGATGAGATGGGTACATCAAACGCCAAGGCACAAAGAAAGTAGATCGGGGTTCTCGTAACCCCAAAAATCTAATGGATCTCATTTCACCCTCTTTCTTGGACACTTATAGATTCATGAATCCACAATACATTAGAGATGGAACCCTATGCTTGGAAACCCTAGGCCCTTAGAGGGTCACCTTAAAACTGAAATGCTAACTAGGACATGCCAATAAAAAACTTAAAAATACATAGAAAAAAACACAAAACAAACCCCAAAACCTAACAAAGACAAAAAAAGGACCAACCGAGAAACCTTACCAAGTAGAACAGAGACAAGTCGATCAAAGACCGCATAGAAATAAAGATCGTCGAAGCACAAAATTGGCAAAATCACTAGTAAAAGATGGTAGCAAAGTCACAAAAATGGTCGCTGGTGATTTCAATGAACTAGGAGTAGACGATTGCACAAAGACTTTGAATGCACACTAAACAAAATGGATGGGCACTTGACCTTTTATAACCCTTGCAGGCCTTCAGACTAATGTCACCTTGATTAAGCCATGAGGTTTGGGCCATTAGGGTTGCAGGGTATCATGGGTCAGAAGACCTCTGCTCTTCCTGCACCCTTGCACGCCCAACCCTCGATCGAGGTCCTTACATGTTCCTAGGATTGTAGACTTTTGCGCCATTACACGTTCGGGGTTGTGACGAAGTAGGACTTACCTTGCACCCTGAAAGCCTAAAAATGACTTTCTGACTAAGCTAAAACACAAAAACACATTAAGAAACAAAAAAAAAAGAAAAAGAAAAGGGAGCACCAAAAGACCTTGATCCTAATCACTCAAATGTCAAACTATTGAGAGCATGAAAGTCCACAATCTAACCTACCCAAAACCAAACTAACTCAAATCAAACCAACCAAAAAATGAAAGCAAAAAAATAGGGGTCCCCATTAGGCCAAGTGGCCAAAATGGGGTGTGAGTGGTGGAGACACAATAGTAAGTTGGAAAATGTTGTCAGTAGGGGAGATAGTTGTAGGGAGACACTGTCATAACTATTCCGCCAAAAACTTATTCACACTTCTTTTATCTCCACTAAGCATGTGACATAAGTAACTAGAAGCCATAGTTGGGAATCATCCTTGGCCTCCTAGTTCATGTCATCTTTGTGACTAAAAACGGTGTTACTTTTCCTATGCTTGCTGGCAAACTTATGAAAAAGCCAAATTTTTGTCTCCTCTCAACCATTATGTTTGAGATCTTTGCTTACAATAAACTTCCTCTTGTTTGAGATTTTATTTCCATTTAACCCTCAAGGTTTCTTCCTCCAAATGAGTAGATTTTGAGAGGTCACCATCGGTCATCCGCTCCTAGGTTGAAATCAATTCAGAAATAATTTCCTTCTTGTTTATAAAAATATTTCCAAAAGTAGGTTTATTCCATTGTTTAACCCATTTTCTTATCAAATCAAGTTTGTGGGTGACTTTGTACATTGAGACAAGAGTATTCTACCAGGTGTAAATACATTCTCTAAACTTTGGGCATGTGGTCGACATAATATCACAGTGGAAAGGGTAAGGACCCTTCACTTGCCTATTTGCCCATTCAAGGTTAATCAAATTATGGTTTGACATCGTCCTCAAAAGGGTCCTAACAGTGACATTATAATTTATGTCCCAGCTGATGGACACCAAGAATGTGTCCAATTTAACTTGTATGATATTTTCTTCCTTTCTATTATTGGACCAAGTAAAAGGTTGTTCAACTGAGTTGATATCCAAAAACCCAGTTCTGTTGATGAAGTCTGCCAAGTCTACCATGCTATCTTAATAATCATGAGACCACCCAAATTCTCAAAAGGGAATATGGCGAGTTAAAATCTCCAACAACCATCTAAAGATAATTTGGATCATCAATAATCATAGAGGATATCTACCCCCAAACTTCATTGCATCTTGAGTGGGAGTTGGGTGCATAGATATTAACAAGGGACCAATAATCTTGTGCTGAAGTAAACTTAACCATCATGTAGTTGTTAAAGGAGTGTATCTGATCCCCACTCATAATTCTAGGATCCCACATAGTAACCACTCATGTTGAAGCTCCATTGGCATTGCTAATGAGAAAGCTAGCATCCGAACAAATATAATTAGCGATGGGTTTGAAAGAAGTCTTTGCCATTTTTACTTCTTGCAACAACACAATGTTAACCTTCTTCTCCAAAATACAGTTTCTTAGAGCATAATATTTCTTATAACTATTTAAATGTTTCAAATTCCAAGAGAGGATATTCATTTTTTAATCTTGATTAAAGAATCCAAGGTCCTTTGCCTTCCATTGGTGATTTCCCTTATAATTTCCTTATGTTTAGTGAGTCGACCTGATGGTCTGCCACTCTTTTTCTCTAGTTCAACATCCATCTACTTATTTTTGGTCTTCCTATTATGAGAAGTCCATACCTCCTCCTTATTTGGGAAGTCAATGGTCCTTCTCAATGATGAGAAATGAATAACAATTTTAGAATATCCCTCGACCACCGTAAATCTACTACTTCCTAAAGAGGTGGGGGATTTATGGTAACCAATGGTGGAGGGTTCCTCCTTTATCCATTAGAAACTGCCTGACAAGGCTCTGTTCCATTTGCTGAGGTTGAGTAGTGGAAGGGGTACCTTCAAGTTCTACATTAAAAGATACCCCTTTTCCAGGCTATGGGGTTTCCCCACCTCTAGGCTATGGACTTTCCCCCACCAATTTGCACCTTCTAAGGAAAGCCCTCTAAGGCAGAGTTCATTTCATCTAGTTTTCATAGTTCCTATGCTATGGTTCTACAATCAAAGATCAAGTTTCTCTACTTGGAGCACTTTTGACAATAGATAGTGGCATTTTCATAGACAAGAGCTTGGCTCCTTTTTCCCACTTATAATGCTCTGCCAGAGAGCCCAAGAGAATTTAACCTAAACATGACACTAGGTTGATGAAATAATTTTTTTTTAAAAAAAAAGTTTACACAACACAAATGCGAAACCAAGAACAACAAAGATAAACATAATGATAAGGTAAACAAGAATACTTAACAATCTCAAGGGTTCCATGATGTAGGGTTACTTTTAAGTAAACTAATCTATAAAGAACAACCATAAGCAACTAACATGAAAATATACATCAACTGAAATATTAAAATACATACCATATAACAAGATCAAATATACAACTGATACCTAAGGTATACATAATGAATCATCATCCACTGCACAAGTCACATGGTGTGCAGTAACGAATAACAATACATCACATCTTTAGAATATATGTTAACCAATATATAGATAGGTATAGTATACATCTCACGACAATGAATAAGTCTTAGGAGGAACAAGAAGATAAAACAACAACAAGAATCATCCAAGCAGCTAGACACGAATGTCAGATGTCAATGGTAAATAGAATCGCTACCACATGACCACATGGAACCCTGTGGTCCACCCCACTATGCTAAGGAGATAAACACCAGACCTATACAAATAGATACACATGCAAGAATGACCAAACAAAGGTACACAAATGCAAAAGTTACAAGGTCATCTAATAGGTATGATAAAGACTCACGACCAAAGGCACCAAAAACTCTTAGGAAACTAGGATACATATAGGGAAGTGTCATCACATATCTCAACCCCTTGGGGCGATCTCACTAGACTCCGACCCCCAAGTGTGATCATATGCAGGATAAAAAATCCTCTTGTGAAGATAAGGAAACCAATCATGCCAGATCCTTACACCCCTTGTGCGGACAAGCATCATCTCCCACTCCCATCCTTAGCTTGTACTAGCACTCAAGACATGGGCGAGGCACACTATTGTCTTGCTAATAATTAACCTAGTATTTTATTAAGTTATCACTTTATTAAGTTACTTACAATGAGTTGCCTTGGTCAACCACTTGTGGGCCCTAGTCTCTATTAAAATCCACTTCCCTCCTAAGTACCTAGATAACCTACCCTAGGCTCATAGCTCAATGAACATCACAATAATAAAATGATCCATAAAATTAGTTCCTTAATACAATAGGAACACACATTGGTTCTCAACAACCATAACCATCATAGAGCCAAAACTCAAATACATCAAATCATTATGAGCCAAATAACATAACCATGGTTGGGGAATCAAAATCGAGATCAAGAACTATATGTTGCATGTATACCCATATGCAATAATAAAATATACAAATACAAAACCCCCACGCCTCTGGTATATCATATATTAAAAATATAATTATATTATATTATATTATATTATATTATATTATATATACATATAAGTAAATTTATTGGTGGCGGGGGCCACCACACCCGCCGACCACCCTTGCTTAGTCCCTGCGGGCACCGTCGCAGTCAACCCGATTGAATACCTAAAATGGCCTTCAAGATCAGATATATAGAAAACCTAGGAATCTAGGTTTGAAAAGTGAAACCCTAGTTACGAATTAGATTTAAATTTAAAAGAAATTACTTTAATTTCAATTAAGTTTGCACAACTCAACTTTATAAAATAAAGTCAAAGCATAATTTATTAATAAAGTGCATTTTAAATTAAATAAATCAATTATGTGACTTAAAGTAATATAATTAGTTCAATTATGCAAATAATTTTAATATTTGGATTTAATATTAATTAAGTCTCAATTATTATTTTAGGATTTAATAATTAAATTACTTAATAAATATAGACATTTAATTAATACTAATAATTAAATAACCATATATTAATATTTTAACATTAATAAAGGTGTAATTATTTAACATTAATAATTAACATTAAATAATCATTTACCAAAACAAGCTAAAATGCAACATCAATCTAACTGAAAATATCCAAACAGAAAAATCAACTAAAACTAATGCAACAAGCATACACAATAGGGCTCACGAATTCACATCACCTTGATGAATTCAGATAGGATAGTAAATCAGATACTTGTCCACTCATAGGATAATGAAGGTTTAGGGTAAGGATTTTGGCTTGAATGTTATCTCCCCTCTTTTACCATTGAGACATGTTTAAGGGCATGCTCACTCCTGCCAATTCATGGAAGATGATGCCTGGTACCTGCAAACTTGTCATCATAAAGTCAAACATGTATATGCATATATATAACATGCAATGGTAGGGATCAGTATATCGTGTGGATCTCACAAGCAAGTAACTACGACTTTGTCCCTCACCATATCAGACATGTCAAATAGAATATAAAATATGCTCATAATCCATGTAAATACATATAAAGGGTCAGTATGTCAGTAAATCCATAAATACATATAACATCATCATAAAATAACCATAATCGTCTAACTATTAACACATAATATCACACCAAAACCAATGGATCATAATATATCAAATCATAATGTAATGTCATACATCAATATCCTCAAATATCACTGAAATAACCAATGCACACATAAAAAGTGCCTAAAAGAGTTTGGCACCAAATACTGAAAAACAAACTATGGGTGGGTATTACACCACTTTAGATTACAAAGTAATAAAATTTGGTAGAGTCTTATTGATATCAACATAACACAAAACCATGTAAACACTAACCTAGACTTGGCTTTAGTAATGGTATCAATATCAATATAGTGCCCAAAAGTGCTCTTAATCCACCTAAAGATTTATTCATCCCAAAACTCAAGTGGGAGTCCCGACATATGAACCCAGGCCGATGCTATTTTGTTTAGATCTGCAGTAGGATCAAAGTCTAGTTTCTATCTATAAAAAGAGAGATGACGCCTCCTGTAAGCCCACAAACCCATGGGAGTTGCAACCAAACCATCCTCCATAGAAAACTTGAACAAAAATAGTCCACCAGGCATAATGCCTAGCGTGATGCTCCCCTTTAACTTCCATTTAGCAGCTACCCATTTCCTGACCATTTCTATAGTTAGTCTAAAGGATAAGTACATCCCAACCAAGGAAGTGTTCATTAAGGACATAATGCGATCCAAAATTGCATCAAGTAGTAGTAATGTAGGGCCTTCCTCTGTTTGCATAAACTCAGGGATATCGTCCTAGTCAATGTTTCTTTGCCTTTCACCAATAAGAGAATTCTTCCACCCTTTGGACTTAGGGTCATCCTTAGTTTTTGCTTGTAGCATTCCTATGGGTTCTACAGGAACAACTTCTTCTAAACTAGCATTCGTGCGAAAACAACCACATTAGTGTTTTAAGGGCACAACTCATCAATCTTAATAAGAGGCACGGGTTTCTCAGGCATAGGGGATTAGTCCCCACCTTCGATGAGCACCATGAAAGTTGTAACTTGAAATTTGAATTATAACAAGTGAGAGTTACAAAGCTGTTAAGAGAAAGTGTTTATTTTCTTCTACCATTTGAAATTGTTAAATATGTCCCCTCTATAATATTTAATTCTTCTATGATGTATATTAAATATTAAGCCACCAGATTTTTTTATTATCTCAAAAATAAATAAATTTCATTTTATGAATAATAATTAACATGAACAATTTTACATTATATTAATTAATCATACATCAACAAGATTATGATTCAACGGAATTAATAATAAGATTACATATCAAATATAATTTTTATAAAACTAAACACCACTTTAAATACTAATACTTTTTAGACTATTAAATATTAAACTATGATATAATTGTTTATTTGTTAACTTGATCTAAGAAAACAGTGAAGGCATAGAATATATTGTGTTTAAGAAAAGATGAATGATCAAGGTATCTTCCTCTAAAAAAAAAAGAATGATCAAGGTACCTTCCTCTATACATATAGAGAAGAACTCTTTCTCCTAGAGAGACCCAAAATAACTTAATTTTTAAGGTTCAATTGAAAAGAAATAATCTTAAAATATAAGTGGGTATCTTGACTAATGTGAAAAAGAAAAAAAGTGTCTTTCCTCTTTATAAAACAACCCTTCACTTTTTGGATGTGGTAAGTTTATTTAAAATGCATAATAATGGTTTTTGTTTTATATCTTTAACTATTATTATTATTCTTAAATTTTTGTTCTGTGGCCACGTCACATTGTAGAATGCTAATCTTCCGATAAATTATTTTAGGCCAAGGTACATTAAACAGGAAAATTCCTCTGTAAGGGGGAAAAATATGTAATTTTTTTTTAGGGCTACAAATAATGATTTTCCTTTTTCGGGCGATGGTGCCAAATAATTGCCTGTGATGGATTTATGAAAAAAATGTGAGATGCCGCGAAAGCAGGAAATGCCGTCTACAAGTACTATCGAATTTGCAAATGGCTCTTTTAAGAGTTTCACGCATGGGAATCCCGTTATTATGTTCTCCCCCGCCTATGGATTTTGATTGAGCAGTAGAACCGAAAGTTCCTTGTAATGCAATACACTTTAACTATTCGGTTTCTTCTTCTCTAATTCTCCTCTTAGGTTTCCTTTTAGGGGTTTGCGGTGGGCGGCGTCTATATAGTGAGACAGAGATCGGGTTTAAGTAAAGAGAGCTTTGGGGTTTAATCTAGATCTAACTGTCTGCAAATATCGTCTTTGCGCACAATTTTTCAGACCCGAGCTCTGCAGGATGGCTGCGGTAGCCCTAGAGCCGAACCAGTATGCTTTTGCTGGGTCTGATGAGGAGCTAGAACAACAATTGGGAGAAGCAATTGAGGCTTCTATTGATGACTTTGCGTTTCGGATTCAGCTTGAAGAAGTACTGCACTTATCGAATTATACATTTGCTTATGATCTCCAGGTCGCCGAGATAACTTGTCAGGGAGAGTCGTCTTCCTCGGCATTCTTTTCCCCATCATCTCCGGTTCGAGAAGCTCCTTCCTCCTCCTCGGCTTCCTCCTCCGCATTTGAAGAAGATGGGTTCTTCGTACCTGATGAGAGCTTCTTCCGCAATTATAACCCTGATGAACTGGTGAGACACGAATTTCAGCTTAATGTTGCTTATGGGTTTACACTATTTCCAATTAGCCATGACATTTTCAATTTCATGTAATTTTGATTTGCAATGTTCCTGAAATTTACAATTGCTAATGGTATTTAATATTGATAGATTGTAGAGATTTACTCTTGCCTATCCATTGATAGGGGGAACGGTCAACTTGCTTAACTTTTGTTGCAAGTCTCTATGGGGTTGTTGTGTAGGTTCTTCTATCCACTCTCAGTCCACGCCTGGATTAAAAATTGCAATAATTTGCATATGTAATTTGATTTTTGATGTCTAAATCAGGCCCATGTACTCATCCATGCAAGTGTCGATGTCATATGTTGCTAGATTTTGCTCTTCTACTTCTGGTAGAGCCTCTTATACACTGACCCCTACTTGGGGTATTCCTGATTTTGCTCAATGCATAAATTTGACAACATTATTTTGTTTCACAAGTTGATGGGGTGGATGGAGATATGAATACGCAAAAATTTAGAAATAAACACCTAAACACATACCCAAGTGCTGCTGCGCTTCATCTTCGTTTAAGTGATTGCTAAAATAATACATCAGATGAGAATGCTACCGCATTCATCATACTTAATCAGCTGGAAATCTCCACGGATTTAAACCCATTTTAATTGCCTAATTATATAGAGGTCTTAAATGATTCTGGAAATTACATAGATAATTCTAGATCATAGACCGACTTGAATAATATTTAATGTTTTTCACTCATTTATCCTTATCTAGTTCTTTCTAGAACATTTCTATCTTATTTTATGTAGGCTGACTCGGCATTGCATTGAAGGGAGAAGTCACATTTGCCAACACTTGTCCTTAATTCGACCACGAATGCTTTGGCATTCACAAAATCTTTTTCTCTCGACTGCTCTCTTTCTTTTGTCTCTTTCTAGTGATCATGTCCAAGTCTTCAAACCCACTCAAACCTTTTCTTTGCTTGATAACTTCAAACCATCTCTACGACTTTAGATCTGATGATGTCTTTCAAAACTTCAATCTAAAACTCCCTGCAAATTTACTATCTACTAATGTCTTGCTGGACAACATTTACCTTTGACCCAAAACATTTGTGATGTTTTCTGAATTTTCAAATCTTCCATGATTGCTATCATTTTTCACATATGAACATTTGTACTTAAACGACCTCATGATCATACCTGTAATTGTTTGCCAACTTGATCATTAGCTCCATCCACAATCCATTTTCAATGTTCATGCATCTTGTCATAGATTTATTCTACTCTGTATTCTGACATGTCTTTTGACAATGATTCTTCAATCAACATGTAGCACATGGATGTAGATCCCAACACTTGTCTTTTGTATGTCCTTTCCTCTTACAATGTGAGCAATGCATACTCTGCATTTCTTGAAATGATTTGTTTGAACCTATATTATTTTCTCCTTTTCTTGTCACATACCCAAGGCCTTCATATTTTGGCCTTATTGTTTGCTCAATAGGTTTTCTCATTCCATGTTTATGCTCTCCCAATCTTTGACCTTTATAACCCATTCTTTCCATGATTTTCAAACCAATATTGTTATCAAAACAACTAGCATTTGCAAAATCATATACACTATCATTACATCTCAAATGTTCCTCTTCACACTCTTTTTCACAAACAACTTCAGCAAAATCACTCTTACCAGATGAAAAATACAAATTTTTTGTACTGCACGAAGCATCATGAATTAATGGCTTTGGCTTCAAACATTCATTGCTTGGTACAAGTGATTGACTTAGTTGATTGTTCTCTTCTTTCAACTTTGATATTTCTTTCTTCTATAAACTATTCTCCTCTTCTAATCTCTTTAGTTTGTTTTCTAAACTATTAAACAACTTCACTCTTTGTACTAATTCCTCATTCCTTTTCTTAATCTCATCAAAGAACTTTGACTTTTCCTCCAGTTCTTCATTTTTCTCTTCAACTTTATTCAATTCTTTCCAAAGATCATAATTTTCATCTAAAAGTTTACATTTTTTTGCTTGCCTCTCTTTTATAATTGCAATCATTTCTGAAATTTCTTTTTAGCCTCCACTAATTCTTCTTCTAAATTGTTTTTCTCCTTCTTGATCCTTTTACCTATTTTCCCCATTGCAAGAAATGATTAAAACTTACCTTATTCACTTGATTTCGATACAGCAATTTCTGGCAGATTTGTGTGCCTTCCAAGATCTCCTCCACTGCTATGACGAATCTTTCAATAATCTTTCTCCAGATCTCTTTCTCTTATCTGATATTCCTTTTTCTACCACCGGTCTCCTTAACACTGTGAACAAATCAAAACAACAAAATTACCTTAAAGATCTCTTTGTACACTTCGGCAGTTCGGTGTTCTCCTCTTCAAGTCTCCTGTAGATGATTTCTTTCTCACTTAGATCTCCCACAATCTCTTCAGGTGGTTATACTTCAGCAAGAAAACTTTGCTGGGGACTTTTATGACCTCAACAAATTTGAATTTTTGATGGTTTCTGTATGTGTTCTTCTCTTCCGAATAACTTAAAGAAAAACACAATATTCTCAAAAAAAATGGTGGCTACTAATCGCACTTTCAGCCATGCTTCCTTCTTTCTTATTTGGTAAGCAGCTTTGATCTTCCCTCTTTGATTTCCTCAAACGGCAACTTCCTTCACCCACACAGTGGGCCTTTTCAAGAAAACATGATCTGGCTTTTGTCTTTAACCAGTGCTCTTTCTCTTTTTTCTATCAACGACTTCCTCTGGCTGTGCACAATTTATAGATGTATAAACTTCCAAATACAGGAAAATAAAGAATATTAATTACCTCATTACTTCCACTGATTTGAATTGAAGTCAACGTTTAATTTCATAAAATTACAGTGGTTCCCTCTTTAGCTGAGGCTAAATTAGATTTGAGCGGCTTGTATTTTCTGCAACCAATATTCGGTGGCAGGAACACATAGTAGGGTGCCCATAACATTCGCCACAATTGAGCCCAAGGGCATGGTATAACACCACTCGGCCTCAAGTGGCAGGAATCTCTCCTCATCCAACATTAGGGTGGCCTACTTAGAGGGGAAATCTGTATCTGCTCTCCAACCGTGTCTCCTTACTAACTTGTACATGATTGCTTACATTCTTTTGTTTCACTTCCAACAACCAACCATTGTAGGGGTTGGAGAGGAATGCACAATAGGGAGCCCAGAACATTTGCCACAACTAAGCCCAATGGCGTGGTATAACACATCTTGGCCCCAAGTTGCAGGAATCTCTCTCCATCCAACATTGGGGTGGCCTACTTAGAGGGGGAACCTATATCTGCTCTCCCAATTGTGTCTCCTTACTAACCCATGCATGATTGCTTGTAGGATAATAAATTAATCAAATCAATAATTGAAGGATATAGATAGTTTAGTAATTCTCGTTGCTAACTATAATAAAATACATATGAGAATATATATTAGACATTAACATCACATTGCATACCACAATACTTGTTAGTTCACAAGTGTGCTTTTTTTTTGAATGTAGAATTCTTATATCTGATCTGATCCTCCTTGATTGGACATTTGATTGTTTTTTAATGATTGATTGAATTCCTTTGATTGTATGATTTGAGGTATTGGTGTGTAATGATTAAGCGATTGCTGATTAGATGATTGATGAGTGATGATGCAATGAATGTTGGTTTGATGTATGAGGGAATGCTGATTGAGTGTATGCTGATTTGATTGCTGAATTGTTTTGTTTTGTTTTCTTGATCCCAAGATGAAGCGATGATTGATGTGGATTTGATGATTGGTTGCTTGATTTTGCTGATTGATTGTTTGCTTGGTTCCTCGAGGGATTAATGATTGATGGATGAATGGAGGATTTTTTTTGATGGATTCATGAGTGATTATTGATAAGTGATCCTTCAATGCTTGGAATGAATTCTCTTTATACCTTATTGGTAAAAGAGTCACCACTTTTCATGAGACTTGAATCACCACTTTTATGGTTGCCTTTGAGAATAATATATTATTTCCGCAATTTATCTCCCTTGGATGTCCTCCTCAAATGAAAACTTCTCCCCTTTATAACTTCCAATGTGATGGAGAGTCACACCTCTTCATCATGTCTGCCCTTTTCAATGGTCACAACCTTTCACAATTACCATCCTTTGGAAGAGTCACAACCCTTCATCATTTCTGCCCATTGAGAGAGTCCCAATCTTTCATAATTACCACCCTTTGAGAGAGTCACAACCCTTCATCATTTCTGCCCTTTGATAGTCACAGTTTTTCGTATTTATTGCCCTTAGAAAGAGTCACAACATTTTGTAATTACCACCCTTTGAAAGAGTCACAACCCTTCATCATTTCTGCCCTTTGAGAGAGACACAACCTTTCATAATTACAACCCTTTTATATCTCATGCTGGAGGGAGTCACAAATTTTCATTTCATCCCCTTTGATCACATATTAAATTTAACTAAATTTTAATTATGTTATATTTTAAATGTTAATGTTAATTTTATTCTTTTATACTTTAATTTTAATGGTAATTTAAATTTTATTCTTTTATATTTTAATTCTATTATTCTTGTTTATTATTAATCCTATTTCAAAATGGGACATTACAGTCCATCCTACCCAAGATTGCTTGTCCTCAAGCAATGTTGGTTTTGATCTTGTCAACTACATTTTTTGACAATATGGAGGATATTAAATCAACTTTTGGAGATTTGTAATCCTTAGTTCCTCCTCATAGTTAGCTTCCGTTGTGTTGCTTTGATATAACTTATGAATTGAAGATTCTGCACTAAAGATGTTTTCTTCAATATTTTGGTTATATTGAACTCTATACTACCATGTTTCCCTTGAAGATTTGTTAAAGTGTTTGTCACATGGTCAATATAGTCTTAGTATCCAATCGCTTTTGTTTGTCATGAATATATTGTGAACAGCTATTATTATATTTGTTTTACAGCATTCTCAACATATTTCCTTCACATATAATCTAAGTTACTGGATCCCCCTGTTTTGCCTCGGATCCTGGTTCCGATTCTGGTCTGATTCTGCCCAGATTCCAGTAGGATTCCGGATGGGAATCAGAATTCTCTGTGGATTCTACAGTGGAATGGACAGAGAATCCGGGTTCCCCTCCGGAATCCGGAGGGATCTGGGGGAATCCATGGCTGTGGGTGTCCAAAAATGGGCCCCACATTTTTACTATTGGATTGTCTAACTAATTAGAGTGCTGTTGTAAAACTCTCTTTCCAGCTATTAGGTTGTGACTTCATTTGTATCAGATTTAATGACAGCAAACATTTCCACTATCCACGAGAATCCGAGCATGTGGGTGCCCAAAAACGGGCCACAGATGCCAATTTTTTATTCTTTTTTAAAAATAAAAAGCTTCTAAATTCTAATTCTACCAATAAAGCATACATTTGGCCATTCATTCATCTCTCAAGCATTTTTCACCATTTTTGCTTTGTTCATTATGTAATGACATTTTGAGACTTTTGCAAAGTATGAAAATGATATAATCATATATTAGCAATTATGGATTAATCATTTTATGAGAATCACGCTTTTAACTTCTTATTATTGTCATTATATGTTTGAAGTTTGAAGTTTTGAACTAATGATGAATGAGGATTGACATATATATATATATATATATATATATATATATATATATTTATATACACCCCCGCGAAATCAGGATCTGGCCCAAAAACATATTTGTTGAATCCCCGAATCCGAAAGAGAATCAGGTTCGGCTACTTAGTTTCTTATAGTAGCAAGAAATTAGATTGCAAGAATGATCGATAGTGAAAGTTTAGTGGGTGGGGAAGGGATCGATAAATTCAAAATTGATATAGCATCTCCTTTTTGGTGACATACCACAAGAACTTCACAGGTTCCAAGATGTGGGGCTTATATTTGGAAGTGTAATTATTGTAATACAAAACCAAAAAATAGCTCATAGTCTCGAGGGAAACATCACTTTATGGGCCTTGCTGGTAAAGGGGTGGGAATGTGTCAAGGCCTAGATAAGAAAGGGTTGTCTCCTGCACAAATAACGAGATTTGTAAAAGAACAAGAAGAGGCTGATAAATTGGTGTTAATATCAAAACAAATTGCTTATACTAGTGGAGCTAGAAAAAAAATGCATTTACCCATTGATTCAGTTGCAGCCTCCAAACATTTATTCTTGTCTATACCAAAAGTGGAAGATGAAGGTGAAGTACAAATTACCACCCACAAAAGAGGTCCATTGGACAAGGCATTTAAAATGGAGGCAAGAGACATTGCTGAACAAAAAATTGCATGTTGCCTCTATGCCAATGGTTTTCCTTCCAACTTGGTGCGATCACCATATTTGCGGAAAATGGTGTCGGCAATCAATAGTGCATCAATTGGTTTTACAAGTCATGTGTTTGAAAAGGTGGGTACCACCTTGTTGCAAAGAGAGAGGAATGCTATAGAGACCTCCCTAAAACCAATTAGAGTTTCTTGGATTGAATCAAGTGTTTCTATTGTTTCCGATGGGGCAGTAGATTGTGAAGGGGAAGTGAAAGATGCACAATTCATTTCCAAAATTCTCATTGAGTCCATAGAGACGATGGGTAGTGAGAATGTGGTCCAGGTAATCATGAACAATACAAAAAATTGTAGGGGTGTAGTTGCTTTGGTTGAGGGCCAATATGAGCACAGTTTTTGGACACCATGCACCATACACTTCCTCTACTTGTCGATGCAACAAATTGGCACTCAAATAGAGTGGGTGTAACAAATATACAAAGAGGGTGAGGAGATCCAAATGTTTGTGATGAACCACCAAATGTCACGATCAATATTCAGATCTTTCTCGAGATTGGAGTTGTTAAAGGTTAATTCTAAATTTAATTAATTTATTTAATTTTAATAAATTTTATGCCATGTTCATTTATCAATTTGTATATAAATTAGCTTAATCTTTATTAATTTTTAATGTGTTATTTACATATTGATATTCACATATTGTTATTAACTTACTTAGGTTGCTGAGACTTGATTTGCATCTCATACTATTGTTATGAGATGTCTTCTCAAGGTGCAAGAGGCATTGGGCCAAATGGTTATTTGCAATTAATGGGGTGTATGAAAGGTTTCACTTTCAGAGAGGGCCCAAAAGGTCAAGTCATTGGTCTTGGATGACAGTTGGTGGCTTGTGTGGAATATGTATTGGAATTCACCAAGCCTATCATGCCTATGCTCCAATTTTCTGATATAGACGCACCTCGTTTGGGGATATCTATGACAGCATGGACACAATGGTAGAGAAAGTAAATTGACAATACAAAAACATGAGAATGAGCCCATATAATGTGAAACCTTATGCAATAAGGTGGAGTTAATTTTTCATCATTGTTGGGAAAAAATGACCAACCTATTGCACCTCCTTGCAAATGCCCCATCTGTGAGGTACTATAGCAAGAAAGTACTTTCTATGCCAGGGAGATTAGCACCATATAGAGATGAAGAAGTTGCTAATGTGTACAAGCGGGCATTTGATAAACTCTTCCTAGATTAAGAAGTGTAGAAAGAAGTTAGGAAAGAATTTGGCTTGTTTGCCTTTGGAAAAGTCATACTCCAACAACTATTAATGACCAATACGAGATGGAAGCTATCACATGATGGTATCTCCATGGTCAAATATTTGGGTACCTCCAACCTCTTGCAATCAAGATCCTCTCACAAGTAAGTTTTTTTTGTTGTTTTACCACTTGTATTCTACAATTTAGTGCTTAACATTCTTTAATTTACTTTGCATTTTAATTTTTAATTTTGTGCAAACTATCCAGTTTGCAAGTTGAACGGAATTGGAGTACATACTCCTTTATCCACTTAGTGAAGTGTAACTAGTTGGGTTCCAAAAAGTTGAAGACTTGGTTTATATTTTCCAACTTACGTCTCCTGTAATGTAAGAAGAATCACTACAAGGATAGGGCAGCAAAGCTTTGGGATGTAGCCCCTGAATGTGCCAACTTGGATGCAACCATTGAGGATTGTACTAGACTCACTACAACTTATGATTATGATGATTACATCCCTACACATGGTGCATCTAGTGTAAGTAGAACCACTTTGGCTTCAAATGATCCTAAACTTGCAGCAACTGATGATAAAAATCCAATATATAATGATTTTTTGATAATCCTTTTGATGATTGATATCATGAACTACATTTTGTAATTGTAATGATTTTTTGATTTTCATTGGAATTGCAAACATAGACATATATGATATGGCTTTATGGAATATTTGTGAACTATTAATTGACATTTAATATTTATCTTTGGCATTGATCAATGATGAAGTGTCATACTATCAAATGATTTAATTCTGTATATTTCTTGCATTTTTTTGTATATATCTAAATTTATAATACACACACACACGTACCCAAACGCATCTAAAACCTCAAAAAAATCATGTATCCACGTACTGGGTTCTCATACGAATTTGAACCGGTAACTTGGACTCTAATTGATGTTTCTTAACATAATATATCATTGAGCATACCAACCTTCAATATCTATTTGATGGGATTGTGAACCTAGGACTCGTAGTTGCAATAGTATCAACCATACCTTGTTATGACAAGCTAGAGTAGTATCGTAAATTGAAAATCACGTTTTTGCTCATTCATGAACATTCTATCTCTATTTTGTAGTCTCTATTAGAATATTTTAGTACCTTAGATTCTTTTGCTATTTTAGTCTCTTAGAATCTTTTGCTAATTTGAGCCAGCTTTTTATTCTTTAGTTAATGGTCATTTAGGTGTTGCATTTCTTCTTTTATTTAAGTCTTCTATTTTGAAGACTTTAGCTTCAGCTTGAAGTTCTTGTAAATTGTTAGATTTACCCTATTGATATCATTAATGAGCAAGCAATTTCCACAGTTTTCATGGTATGAGAACAAATTTTCTATGGGATTATTTTTTCTGTAATTCATATTTGGAAAATGCGCGAGGAAAAATAAATTAAAAAAAATTCTTTTTTGACAAATTTTTGAGGTTCATTGTCCATGTTATTTTGTTTCAACTTTTTTTTGTCTTGAAAATTGTGTTAGTTGATCCACAACCTTTGCCTCAGTTTTCGTGCCTTCACAGGGTTAACCAACAACCTCAGTATCTGTGATGGCATCTTTGACCAACATTATGCTGGAGGGCAATCAATGATTCAATGTGTTAATGTTTATGGTAGCCTCAAGAGAGCTCCTTCATACCTGAGTTCTCTTGCTATGCTGAATTGGGTCCATCATATATTGGTTCGAGCATTTGTGTGAATGTTTATCTCATTTCTTGATTCTCTGTTTTACATCATCGGGAGCTGCTTCTTATTTCCGGCAGAGTTGCTATCGTTCTGTGTTTCTATTCATTGTTCAGAGGCTACGTATTCTATCAAAAGAAAAATCGGTATTCTTATGTTATTGTTACTGTCCAGCTAAAAGACATCGTATGGCTTCCTCATCATGGTCAAGTTCTTCTATCAACGATTTTCTTTTATTTATCATTCCTATTATTTACGTCTTCTTATCTGCTGGAATCAGATGACTTGGCATCGTGTATGAGATGTCATAACATTGTGGATACGTCTGCATGTTTATTTCAATGGTTCATTCCCTACGTAATTGTCATCGGGTGTTTACTGCTCCCCGAGCTGTGACCTCTGGTCTTCTGGCTGTTTCAAGTTTTCATTGTGCAATGCATGCTTCATTGTTCACATTATTGAAGACGGATGTTGTTCTTATGTTTCTCTTCAGCAGTCGATGTATATTGCCTTCATCTTGCAGATCTTCATATTCCTTTGTAACTGTCACCGTCCAGTATTCATGAAGACAATAATCAAGTGTGATTAAACTCTAGCTGAGATGGAAATATCGTACGTAGTCTTATGGGTTTCCCTTTTTGGTCTGCGTGGATGTGGCATCACTTGAGGAGTTCAATTGTCTATTCTTTGTAATTGCCGTCAATCCACTTTGTGTAACGACAATGTCTCTTTGTCTTCAGCGGGAAAAGTCTCTTTGTATTGTGTGTTGATCTTTTTTTTTGCGTGTGGAGATAGTAGTAGATGAAGCTCTAATATTTTCCGTGTCTGAATAAAATGTTAACTCTATGTAATCAGTGCGATATATGCTACAATATCATTCTATATATGGTCTATGATCAATAGATTTATATGTATGAGTCATTCCCATTATCAATTGTATCTATGAGATACTTGGAAAGTCTTATATTCTGTATTTGCATAGCTAAGTGATCAAACTCTGTATAAGATTGATAGTTTTGTTTGTTATTGAAGAATTATGTATTTGATTCTGCATTCAATAAAAGGATCTATTTTTTGTGGGGTTGGGTTTTTCACCCTCAAGTGGAGGGTTTTCCCAAGATAAGTTTTTGTGTCCTCTATTCTTTTGTGTTTTGAGTTTAGTATATTGCTTTCCTTAGCATTTGGGTTTGAAAATTCAACACAATGGCTGCAACTACAACACCTAGAAGCAATGTATGATGACAATATTGGAATATCGGTGCCTTGACAATTTTTCTGAGTATAGAAACTGGTCCTACACAAGCTAGATTAGACCAGGACAAATTTGATGGGCATAACCAAGAAGCCGTGATGCTTATCAAACTTTCTGTTATAAATGATCAGCTCCTTCAAGTGCTTTCTTGTAAACATCTAAAGAGATCTGGAAACTCTTGAAGGATCTTCATGAGACCTCTGGCAAGACCCAAGCTTTCTTTTTGAAGAATATGTTGTTTTCTATCATGATGGATGAGAATGTCTCTCTAGGCACATCTTACGAAAATGAAGGACATTCGTGACCAGTTGGAGGCTATTGGTTGCAAAATGGAGGAAGAAGATATGGTAGTGATCACGTTGAAAAGCTTGCCCTAATCCTACGAGCATTTCATTGAGATGCTCAATATCACTTCTACTAGTGTTGATCTGAAGTTTCCTTATCTTTTCACCAAGCTTTTGCAACATGATAGATGGAAGCAACTGCTTTTAAGCAATGCTAGTTCGCCCTCTACTAAATTGGTGACCTACACAGCCAAAGCCTCAGACAAGAACAAAGGTAAACCTTAGTCCTTCCAGCAGATTACACTAGGGAAACCTCCGACGTCTTCAAAGAAGAAGAGTGTTTAGTGTAATTATTGTCACAAGTTTGGTCACATGAAGATAGATTGCAAGAAACAGTTGGCAACCACACAATCTTCATGGGGGGGGTCTCAGAAGAAGGCCCAAGTTGCTACACATTCTGATTAGGAGTCTACCTCCTATGCATTCATGGCCACATGCCCATCAGATCATGAGACATCATCTGCTTGGTACATTGATTCTGGTGCCACCCGACATTTCACACATCATTGGGATTGGTTCACAGAGTTCACACCTTTCATAGATTCAGTTATCTTTGGAGAAGGTGAGGAGTATACTAGTGTTGGAAAGGGCAACATTCAGATTTCCCTTGTTGGGAGGGATTTTGATCTTTCTCAATGTATACTTTGTTCCAGATATGAAGCTCAATCTGTTGTCAGTCAGTTAGACTATGATTCATTCTCCACAGCTGGATGTTGTCTTCAGTTCGCACAAGTGCAACGTTGTTGACAAGGAGTCTCACACTACAATTGCAGTTGGTTTTGAGGACCATGGTCTTTATAGGCTCATTGATATAGATGATTCTTAGGAGCAAGCCATGGCAGCCAGAAGTATTTCCATAAACAATCTTTGGCATTTGCGGTATGGGCATTTGAATATAAACTACGTCTCTTAGTTGGCTCGAGAGAGTCTGATTGTTGGATTACCTGAGATTAAAACACAAAAGCAACACCAGACTCTATTTTCAGACAAAGAACACCAAGTTTCCAAATTGGTAAAAGCCCTATACGGCCTCAAACAGACTCCCCATGCATGGTACACCAAGATTGATAATTATTTGGTTGATCAACAGTTTCAACAGAGTCCTTCAGATCCTAATCTGTATGTCAAGCATGCTAGCGGCGAGGTTCTTATTCTTGTTATTTATGTTGATGCTCTGATCATTACTGGAAGTGCAACACATTTGGTCAAGTAGGTCAAACAGAATTTGTGCCAGACTTTTGATACGACAGATTTGGGACTTCTCCATCATTGGCCTGGTGTCGAGGTTTGGTAGACAGAAAGCTACATCTTCATTTTCAGTCAAAGTATGCCACAAGTCTGTTGGATAAGTTTTGGATGCATGATTGCAAACCTGCATCTACACCTATGGAGAAAGGGCTGAAACTTTCAATCCAATCGGATTTATCGGTGGTGGATGAATTAACGTTCTGGCAACTAGTGGGCAGCCTCATCTATCTCACTGCCACTAGACCTAACATCGGCCATGCGGTGAGCTACATCTCTCACTTCATGACAACCCCAAAAGATGAACATTGGGTCGCAGCGAAGCATGTGCTGAGATATGTGAAGGGCACTCTTGGTTTTGGCATTCTGTACAACAAAAACATAGATCCTAGGCTTGTTGGTTTTACAGATTTAGATTGGGCAGGTTGTGTTGATGACAAAAAGTCTACTTCTGGGTATGTTTTCAGTTTGGGCACAAGTGGAGTCACATGGACCAACAAGAAGCAGCAGGCAGTAACTCTCTCCTCCATCGAAGTTGAATATCAGGGTACTTTTAAGGCAGCTTGTGAGACAGTTTGGCTTCCAAGGATGCAATTGTCTTAAGCAGAACCTACTCCCTTGTTCTATGATAATCAAGGAGTTCTGAAGTTGGCCAAAAATCCAATCTTCCATGAGCGGACAAAGTGTTGAGCTTCATTGTCATTTCATCTACAAGCTTGTCGGAGATGGATTAGTGATGTTGCAGTATGCCCCCACTGAGGAGCATATTGCAGATATACTCACCAAGTTTCTCAGTTTGGAAAATTTTGTCAAGTTTAGGGGGCAACTTGGTGTAGTTGATAGAATGACCATTAAGGGAGGGTATTAGAATATTTTAGTACCTTAGATTCTTTTGCTATTTTAGTCTCTTCAAATCATTTGCTAATTTTAGCCAACTTTTTAGATTCTTTAGTTAATGGTCATTTATGTGTTGCATTTCTTGTTTTATTTAAGTCCTCTATTTTTATAAGACTTAAGCTTCAGTTTGAAGCTCTTGTAAATTGCTATATGTACCCTATTGATTTCATTAGTGAGCAAGCAATTTCCAAAGTTCTCATGGTATCAGAGTAAATTTTCAGGGGGATTATTTTTTCTGTAATTCGCATTTGGAAAACGCTCATGGAAAAATAATTTTTTAATTTTTTTTTCTTGACACTTCATCACCGTCCATGTGTTTTTTGTTTCGGCGTTTTTTGTCTTGGAAATTGTTTCAGATCTTTTAAACAATTAAAATGTCTTTGATAAACTGATAAGCTTAAAACTAGAATTGAAAAGAATGCAACAACAAATAGAAGCCAAAACACATGAAGTACGTGGAAAACCTAGAATGGGTGGAAAACCATGGCGAGAAATGCTGCTAGGATCTACTGTCCTAATCCAGCCTCCTGAAGAAAATGTGTGCAAAGCTTTAAGGACCCTAAGGAATCACCAAATTCCTTGCTTGAGAGCAGCAATTCCAACAGAAGCACAAACTTCTCAAACTGAGCACAAGCTCAACATCCTTGAGGCACCAACCATAAGGATGTTATAAATTCAAATTGCCACTGATTTACAAATTAGAAATATCACTCCACAATATCTGAAGTCTGCAAACAAACTTATACAGTATCTGTACTATCAATCTTCAGATATGTTTATACAATCTCATCAAAATACTTATGACATATGATATATCACTGCTATTACTCAACCTTCACAACTTTGAACTTATTCAACTCTCTCAAATTCTTTTCAGACTCCCTCATACATATTCACACAATTTCAATAAAGTGTATTGCTGCAGCCTTAATATCATCAAATCCATACACCACTCTGATTTCTCACAATTGCCTAGATACTTTTCTGTATGAAAGAAACTCTCAACACATTGTCAACAAATGATGTCTCTACTATATCATTCTTCTTGCCAATGATATATACTCACCCACCAATCGATTACCATTCACACCACATTTATACAGAACCTTTAAACCATCAATCAGGTATAGATGGTTACAAGAAATCAGTTATAACTTCTCACAACTGTCCTCCCAGTTATAACTAATCTCAGTTATAACCAACAAGTTATCCATTACAAATGTAATTCATTAACATTTTTATGAAGAGCGATACTCTTCATTTGTAGTGGTGATGATACTGTGACGTAACTTCCAATGACAGTTGGCAAAAACAGTTGTAACCAAACCGTGACAGTTGGCAAAATCAGTTTTAACCAAACCATCCAAACTGATGTATGGAAGACTTAATATACATTGTGCAGATCGAAACTTTCAAGGAATAACCCAATACTGAGTATGCATATTCATCTGAACATAGTGATCGATTATTAAATCTATATTGAAATCATG
This sequence comes from Thuja plicata, assembly GCA_018584345.1. Lineage (NCBI taxonomy): Eukaryota > Viridiplantae > Streptophyta > Pinopsida > Cupressales > Cupressaceae > Thuja > Thuja plicata. The sequence goes on along the minus strand of MU226879.1, from coordinate 2,583,775 downwards.
ATGAATCCAAATACAACTTACCTCTGATCAAATACACAGATTTGCAGATCAAACTTTTAATATTCAGATCAAAACAAAGATGAGATGACTTGTGATCGGTGCAAAGACAATATTAATTGTCTGTTACTGTTCTTGATCAGTCACAGAACGAGAAATATCTTCATCAACCCGATATATCTGTATGTGTTTGTTCTTCAATATCAACCCAATCTGCATTCAATCAGACTAGGGATTCTGCAAATTTCATTCAACTTCTGCATTTTATCAGATTTTCTAATTCTGTACTTGACATCAATGAAAAATATTCATGCACTTGAGCCCTCAATCTCCTTGCAGCCCTATATAGACCACCCTCTCAAAAATCTCTGACCAATAGTCATGTAGGATCTGGTCATTTCTGCCAGATGAGAACTTGGCGATCATCAAACTTGGCCATTTATTTGAGATCTGTCAATATTGAGACTGAGAAGATTTATAGTTAAACTAGGTACATACAAAACATCAGCAAGCTCAAGGATATTGCCTGATGGCATCTAGAATGAGATAGATCCCACTCTTGCAACTTAATATATGGCATCACCACCAAGTTCTACTTTTGCTTCTGAAATTTGATTTAGGCTTTTTTGTTATAGGCCAATGTTCAGAAGTTCCACTATCCTCATACATGCCAACATTAAGCGTGATGTTAGATGACATGCATGAGACCCTAGAGAAGTGTCTCAAGCTTGGATGAAAGCTCATCTGTTACAGCTCATGCTTCTTCACTCCCCACAAATTGCTTCTTTTGCTCCTTCTTACCCTTCCCCTTTTTCTCAGGGCATTGACAAGCAAAATGCCCAAACCTCTGACATTTGAAACTATTGGTGTGGTACAAGTCCTTTATGGTTAGAGGAACTTGAAACCTCTTTCTGATGAAGGGCAAAATTTTTCTCCACCATACGTACAATAGTCTCCTCTTGTCTGGGATGAAGTCATCCCACAACACTTTAAAGGTAGAAAGCTTTTTATGGGTTTAAATCCAAGTAACAAGAGGCTGGTAAGAGAACCCACTTAATGTGATAGGTAGCAGTTCTTTGCCCTTGAAATCTCCTCCAATTGCTGCAAGTTGATCACGGAGTTCGGTAAATGTAATATTCAAAAAGTAGGCAGCTTTGGTATCTGCCTGGCTCTTTGCTTATTTTTAAGCAACATTTTTTGATGTTCTCACACTGTTGAGTGACTAAAGTGTTAGACATGTTCTTCACTGTGGTCTTCCCGGTGACGTGGTGTATCAAATGATCCTTTATAGCATTGAGGATGACATGTATGGCGTTGGCCATTTCTTCTTATGATCTACCAGTAGTGTGGAATCAGTAGGTTCTGCAACTTCATTTGCAACAAAGTCCCAGAGATCCTACTACTCCAGCAATATCTATGCCGGACAATTCTTAAAAAGGAAGTTAGAGGAACCTTCCAATCTATCTTCATATTTGATGCTGAAAGTAGTCATACTGTTGCATTGGAATATCTTGCTAAATCAAACAAATCAGCGATCTTACAAAGATTTTATATATTATCACAGGTCCATTGTGCATTTCTCAAGCACGGATCATGGGCATCTCACCCCTGAAACTTTCTGATGGCTCCCTCTCCTAGGTAGCAGTTCTACTATCCATTCAAGGATTTTTCTCAGAAGGTCTCAGTAAACTGCACTTGATACCATGATAATTTCTTTAAATCACAGTACAAAGCTTCTGCACTTCAAATATTCCAGTTCCTACAGTAATAACACTTAAACTACCTTATAAAATTAGCCTTTATGTTTGATGCAAGAATCTATTTAACTTAAACTATATAAAACAAAAAATTCTTGATGAGTGTCAAAATACATCATATGTCATAAGTCTGTAGCATACTTAATAAAGCTTCTTAGTTCTCAGTCTGCCTTTTCAGTTATTGACTTAAGAAGGTGCATGATCTGCATGAAGAGAAAGTCTGCGCCCTATCTCAGTTGAACTGAAACACAACAAACTAAACATTAGTTAATCTTACATAAAACTTAGCTGGCGCTTAGGCCTTGAACCAAGTCTATTAACAGCTATCTAAATCTGTCATAATTGGAACTGTAACTCAGTCTTTGTTAACCAATTCTTCATGCTAACTGGAATTGTTATTACTGAAGAAAACTGTACGAGGTTCCCTTTCTAACAAAAGTATCCTTTAATCAAATCTACCCACCTTGCTACTCTGTTGTGCCCCTGCCATGATACCTTCTCACCTAAGTTACCAGTTTGGGTTTGGGGACAGGTGCGGACACGCGAACCCGGTATGTGGGTGCATGATTTTTTTAGGGGTTTGGGTGCGTATGGGTGTGTGTATATATATATACCCATACAAAAAAAAGAGAAGTATACAGAATTGTAAAACTAAATCATTTCATAGTATGATACTTGATCATTGCAAATGCCAAATACTAAATACATGAAAATTGAACAATGAACATTCAAATTTTGAATATCGAATTACTAATTAGAAATTAGAATACTCAATTCCCCTAAGTGTAGCAAATTTCTTAGTTCAGTGGTAATTTTCAAGTCTCCGAGTCTTAGAGAGGAGTTTAAGCAACTTTGGCTCGCTAGGTAGTCAAGTCAGTCAGAGATATGAGTGAGAGCTGGGCCAAGCTAGTCAAGGATGTGGAGTTGGAGTCAAGAGATTTTTGATGAAATAAATTAGAATCCTTGTAAAATCCTTGTTCCAATATCAAATTTATCTTGGAAAGTCGAGGAAAGCTGTGGAAGATAACACTGATGGAGGCGTGCTGATTCCTGAAATTTGGCCGAGCCTGGAATTTTTAAGGATCTCCCAAAATCTAAAATCTCCATTATAACTTCAATGAATCTGAAACCTCTCAAACATCCTGACAATATTTATATAAAATATAACTTAAAGTATAATGTCACTTTTACTTAAATGTTATATTTTATAAGAAATTTTCTGTCCTCCAAACAGCGAGTTTATACTTAGAAAAATTATGACCCGGCAGTGATTGGCAGTTAAGAGGTGCACCCAGGACTGTGCTAGGTGCGCACAAGGTACCCACTCAGCACAGACCCACAGTCATACTTGTACCAGGTGTGTACCCGAATCCGGTTTGGGGCCTGTGGGTACGAACCCTACAACTTAGCTTCTCACCCATCCTTAAAAGAAAGTAAAACTAAATTGAATCTGATAGTCATTGCTAATAAGAAAATTGTCTTATTTATACGATGATTTTCTAATATTTCGCTGACTCCCTTATGTAAGCACTTGAGTTAAAATAAATGAAAATAAGTAAAATGCTGGCGCTATCCTTTATGTAAATAAAAACAAAGTGATTTAAATAATTGCTGGCCGACGTAGTCTTGGCACCCATCTTTTGAGAAATGAAATAAACTATATGCTTGCTTGGCCGACCTCCACCTATAGGCAATGTGAAAAGTAAACAAAATAATATATGATTGTTTAAAGAGACCGACCTCTTATGGATAAGCACCTCTCTTCATAGGGCTGACCAAGTAAGTAGTTTTCCACAACTAATTAGGAATAACAAGCAACACTAAATGAACAGTTGCATCCCTTGTGAGTAGAGAGTTGTGGCTCCATTGGAAGATATATATGAGGACAATTCATTTGATGAAGCATGCGTAGAAAGGGATCAAATCAATAAGAATCAGATCTGATATAAGAAATCTACATTCAGAAAAACAGCGGACTTGTGAGCTAACAAGTATTGTGGTATGCAATGTGATGTTATTGCCTAATATATATTGTCAGATGTATTTTGATACAGTTATCAAGGAGAACAACAGCAGATTTGTTAGTATTGTGTTATGGAATGTGATGTTATTGCCTAATTTATATTCTCATATGTATTTTGATAAAGTTAGCAAGGAGAATTACTAAATTATCTAGATTCTTCAATTATTAATTTAATTTATTTATTCTCCTACAAGCAATCATGTATGGGTTAGTAAGGAGACACGATCGGGAGAGCAGATACGGGTTCCTCCTCGACTAGAGTTCCTGCCATTTGTACGCCAATAGGTTTTTGCCGCTTAGTTGCGGTGAATGTTTTGGGCACAGTATCGTGCTTTTCCTTTCAATGCCTACAACGGTTGGTTGTTGGAAGTGAAACTAAAGAATAGAAGCAATCGTGTATGAGTTAGTAAGGAGACATGTTTGGGAGAGCAGATACAGGTTCCCCTTTTAAGTAGGCCACCCCAATGTTGGATGGACAAGAGTTACTGCCACTTGTGGGTCAAGGGGTGTTATATCATGCACTTGGGCTTTAGCTGTGGCGAATGTTTCGGGTCTCCTATTGTGCATTCCTTTCCAATCCCTACTATGTTTGATTAGTGGAAATGAAGCTATAAGTTTAAGTATGTGTTGTTATTTAACTTAATTGCTTATTTATTTTAGAAAGTTCAATGATATTATATGATTTAATTATAGAATACTATTTGTAAAACAAGCAATGTTGTAGAATTGTTAGGTTAGGCAAAATTACGTATACCCCAATTAGGGGATATTACATACTCTGTGTACAATATATATTAATTGCCACCTTTCAATTGCTCTGTGTGGTCACATTAACTATGCAATGGAGCAACTTGTAAGAGGGCAAAATTTAATGTCAATTGCAAAAAATATACTATTTTAAATCTTTAAAGTAAAAATATGAATGCTGCTAGGTTTTCCATAATCAGTTTTATTCAAGCAGAAAAGATATGAAGGGAAAGCAAGATAAGTTAGTACAAGTGAAACATAGAGACTTCCAGACTATTTCTAGGAAATGGCATTCATTCCATTATATAGTGTCCTCCAATCAGGCTTAGGGACTTCCAGACTATTTCTAGGAAATGGCATTCATTCCATTATATAGTGTCCTTCAATTAGGCTTACCTACCTTTCTACCTTGTGTGCAATACATTTTAATTAGCAAATTACGATTTCTTTGACCGGTCAATATGTTTGCAGTATAGCAACTTGTCGGAGAGCATATAAAGGGTGTTTTTTGTTTGTGTCTTGCAAACTTCAAAATTAGTTGCAAACTTACGCTATTTTTAATCTTTAAACTAAGACTCTCTTTTGAGCCCAAGCCATTAATGCTGCTAAATTTCCTGTAATCATGCTCTTTCAAGTGAAGGAATTTGAAGGGAAAACAAGATTAGTTAGTACAAGGGGAAGATAGGAACTTAAGTCTATTTTTAGTAGAAGGCATTCATTCTATCATAAGGTAGCCTTTAATCAAGCCTAACTAGCTATTTAGCCTATTTATGAAGAAGTTAGGCGAGTATGTAATGGACATTTGTTGTATGTTATGCGAACTTTCAAGTTAGTTGCAAAAAAAAATTGTTCTTTTCAGTCTTTCAAATACAACTCTGTTTCAGTTCTGAGCCACTAATGCTGCTAGATTTTCCATTATCAGGTTTATTCAAGCAGGAGGATTTCGAAGGGAAAGCAGGTGGATTCTCAATTCCAATCCCGGGAACGCTCCTACAATATCACAAACTCATTGCAGGTGGAGTTGTGTGGCATCTGTTTTGATGATGCAGAACAAGCGATGCATGAGGGTCTGCATTGTTTACATCGCTATTGTCATACCTGTATAACACAGTATGTGAATTCAAGGGTGGCACAAAAGAGGCACCAAATATACTGCCCCCATGATTCTTGTGGGGAGGCCCTGACACCACATGAGTGTGCCTATTTTCTGCCAGCTGAGATATATGATGCATGGTCGGCCCTTGAGCTAGAGGCCCAAATTAGTGAGTCTGAGAAGGTTTACTGTCCGTTTTCTGACTGCTCGGCTCTCCTGTTGAATGAAGAAAATGATGATTTGCTCAATGCGGAGTGCCCTTTTTGTAATAGAATGTTTTGCCTGAAGTGCATGGTGCCCTGGCATGCTGACCTTGAGTGCTCAGAATTTCAGAAACTGCCACCAGCTGAACGAACACTGGAAGATTTGCAACTCTTAAAGCTTGCTGAAGACCGCAAATGGAAACGTTGTGGAAAATGCAAAGGAATGATTGAGTTAGTATATGGCTGCATTCACATGACATGCAGGTTAACAAGCCTCTACTGACCTCTTGTTAGCTTCATTTTGTGGTTTTTTTTTACCTCTTAAGTCACTCTTTACCTGGTATGTTGGTTTAAATGGGGTTTGATTGCTGGTCAACTGTCTCTTCCCGTTGACCAAGCAACATTTTGTAGCTTTATCATTTATTTATTTGTCTAAATTAGTAAAGCTTGGAATGGGATTGTGCAGGTGCGGCCATCAGTTTTGCTACGAGTGTGGGGTGGGATGGGCAAATGGACGCGCCAACTGCAGTTGCCCACTATTCAATGAAAACCGCTTGCTACAACGAACAAATTGATGTTTGTTAGAGCAACTAACACTTGCAGCTACTAATTCATGTGTTGTATATAGATTATATTTGCAGTCCCTTCAAAATGCAACTGTATAGCCCCTATTTTTTTGTGTTGTAAATAAATTATGTTGGTGCACCTTTTTAAATGTAGTGCATATGGTATGGGACTGATATAAATCTTAGACTATTCATATCATATTTAAAATCAGACTCTGTGGAAGTCATGGTGACTGTTTTCAATTTAATGAAGCAAGTGTATTGCCAAAAATATATTATCTGAATGTGTACTTTTAATTGATATTTTGTATTGTGTTTTTACCAAAAATAGATTGCTTAGATGCGTTCTTCTAATTTGATGTATTATATTGTGTTTTAAGGCAGTGTTCTTGTTGATATTTTCACCTGGCTTTAGGATCTATTTATGGAGTCGGAGGTCTAAGAGATTAAACAAAATACAAGATAAATTGAGATCTTATTTTTGCAAATAAGAGCCTAGACTATGTAAGATTTGAGATTTCTAGTGACTATTGTTTTCTCTTGGGGCGAGTTTTTGATTAAAGGTAAAGCAGGTTTTTTTTTTTTGGGGTGAGTTTTAATAATGGTCTCTTATAATTTTTGCAACTTATTGGTTTTGGGAGTCCAAATCAAAGCTGCATGAATAAACAATCTCTTCTGGCTAAGAGTGGAGGAGTGGAGTATCTGTATCACTTAAGTCACCTAAGGTATATGAGTTCTGTTTATGTTTTTAAAGCATTACAAATTTTGTACTCAGCAATACTTGATCTCTTGTGGGCCTTTTCCGAGTCATTCTACTTCATAGGCATAACTCAGCTGCTAAATAACTGAAATATAAGTGATCATGACCTAAATGTCCAGATCATGTATATTTATAAGTGTAGACGTCCAAAAATATTAATTTAAATAATAATTCCCTTTTATTCATCTAACTATTTAATTTAATCAATTAAATAGTTCCCCCCTGGGTATTTAAATACAATCTAAATACTATCCTACTTTATTTAATTTAATACATTTTCAAATATCTCTTTTTTAATAAATTCATATTTATTAAAATCCTCACATCCCTAATTCTTCTAAACTAGGATTAATTTAAATCTAATTTGAATGATTAATCTAAACCTAACTTAGAAACCTATTAATCCAATCTAGAAACCTACACTACACTACCCACCCTTCTTGCTAAACCTATCTTCCCCACTTAATCACACACTAACCTTGTTTAAAGTGTGATTCCTAACCTTTTTATCTCTAATGGAATGCTCACGTGTGAGCAACTCATCCCAAGAGAGCCACCCAACTCTCTTAAATGCTCTTAAAACCTTCTCCCCCACTCCTTTCTCCAAGGTTGCTCACTCACAGGTGTGAGCAACCTTGAGCCACTCAAGCATTAAATGCTCAAAATTGACCTCTCTTCTAAGCATACGTGTCCCTTATGTGGCTCCAATGTGGATGCCACATAGGTGCCACTTCATCCAAGCTTCTCCTTCTTCCAAAAATCTATAAATAGAGGGCCTTTTCTCTTGGATTTCATCTCTCAATTGTGCATTGTTATCATGCAAATTTAGCTCTAGATTTCATACTTGTCTTTATGCTTTCAATATTAGTTTCTTGCTTAAATCATCTTGAAATCATATGCTAGGTAAAGTTGGTAATGAATCATAGTGTCAATCTTGCATTGCATTCCATAATAGCTTGAATCTATATAGAGAAAAGCTTGAGACTAGTTCTTGAGCTCTTTCTTCATCCATTTATCTCATTTGCATTCATCTTCATCATCAAATTCACTTGGGGATTTATATGTTGTGTTTGAGAGAGCACATCCACACCTCCATAAGAGAGCAAATCAAACAAACCTCTTTGGTGCACTTGTTTTAGGCTCTATCCGATGTATTTGAATTTCTTTGTTATTTGCATGCTTATATATGATTTGAATATATCTTATGTGCTAGCCCACTAACTTTGCATGTTTGAGCTTGCTCCCAACAATTTAGAGATTTCCTCACGCGCGATAAGTAAAAACATAAATTACAAAATTTAGAGATTTGCTCATGCACAATAAGTAAAAACAAAAATCACAAAATCCAAGAATAAACTTGTAAATAGTAAATAAATCACACACGAAAATTTAATATAGATATTTGACATTGTAATGGCACCATACAACAAAAGATTTAATATAGATATTAGAGCTTTTAAGATAAATGGAACCAAGTGAGGAAGCAGTAGAGCTTATCTGGTTGACAGTGTTACGATAATTTTGACCTCCTTGATTGAGATGCGTGATATCAGAGAATTAGAATTGGGTAATGCCATCTTATAAATTTTTTTCTACCTTGGAGTTGGCCATACCCATAATTTGACTCATGAGGATTTATTTTTGCGTAGATTATTACTTTGCTCATGTTCACTTCTAAAATTTATTTTTCTGTATTAGTATTTGTGTTTAAGAAGCTGGTATTTGGTATTGGGATGATAATTAAAGGTTCGTGACAATTAAATAGTTGGAGATTAAATCCCTTTTCATGTTGACTTTTAAAAGTTATTTATTTATATTGATTGATTAATATGTTTCTTTAGATTTTTTATCAACTGTCATGTAGTCCGAGTATTTATTTTTAGTATTGTAATAAATGTATTTGTCATGTTGACGCAAGGAGAAGCGAGGAGAAGGGGCCTAGGGCACTCCCAAACTCCAAACCACCTTGCAGAAACAATGCGAAACACACCAACACAGTGAGAGAAGAAAACACAGAGATCCTTTATATTAACTTGATCAAACTCATTACATGCCGGGCTGTAAGGCCTTCCTGGTTTCGACCAGATATTCAAAGAATTACAATATGATTCTCATACATGCGAGGACATAGACCTGCCTTCAAATCTACTATCTTCTAAATGATACTGAAAATTGACTCCCAAAACTTATTGCTCAACTAAGAACAAAGAACCAAATATATACAAGAGTCCAACAAGGAAGTCGGCGCTCAAATCCATAAGAGAGACCCAGATTTAGGTCCACACAGATTCCAATGAGAGATCCCAAATCAATTCAGCAACGAAAATTAAATGAAGTCAGCCAAAGATCCAACTTCCAAAATAGGCATCTCGAGCAGATGAACACCGAAAATCAGCGACCGTCAGTAAGGCATACCCGAGCATCAGAAAACCCGTCGGTAAGGACATCACCAAAACCCGTCGGTAAGGACATCGCCGAAACCCGTCGGTGAAAGCATGACCGAGCAACAGAAAACAAACATGCCCGAGAGACAGAACCCGAACGACAGAGAACAAACATAAAGAACTAAAGCAAAACATCTTTTTGGTTGTGTAAGATTGCCAATGACCCAAGATGCCCCTGCATCACATGTGAGTCATGATATTAGGAATTTAGGGGCAACTATTTGTTGTCTAATCAATAGATGTATGGGCTTGATATAGTAATTCAAAGATAGGTAAGATAATTGTTTTAGATCAATAGACTCTTCCAAGTTGAATGCAACCCAATGTTAATGGTTAGTGAAGATTATAGTTGTTAGGGTTGACCATAAATTGAAGTTTGATTCATATTGAGCACAATTGTGATTAAGACAGTTGAAGTTGAGTGAGAATTGTGGCAATTTTAACTAATCAATCACTGTTGAAGTTGAGTGAGAATTGTGACAATTTTAACTATTTGATTGATTAGGCGATTTTAAGTTTGACAACGAGATCCTTGAGAAGTTGAGTTTGTTAAAAAGAGAATCTAAAATGTATTATGTTTTTGATTAATTAATCAAGAAAGTGCCCTAAATTCATTACATAAAGGTTACTATAAGCATATCAGAAAACAAAAACATTAACAACAAAGGTTGGCCACTAGACAAAACAGAGAAACGACAAACACAAAAAAAAAGCATAATAGCACAAGGAGCTCGTGGTCTTCTAACAACCCAAATCCAATCTCCTCTTTTCTTTTGTTGGGCTTCTATTTAATACCCTAATCTTCTTTAAGTTTGTTTTCTCTTCTTACACCTCAATTGCTTTATAATGCCTTTATTTTAGTAAGATCATTACAAGATTTCTCCATTTCAACTAACCTGATTTGATACAAATTCACAGTGTCATGCATTTTGTCCCATTTTTCTAAAATTTTACAATCCCCATGATCTTCTTGAGCCAACTCAATGTTACTCATCTTGTTATGTCATAACCCTATCTCTTAATTAAAATATAAATGTTAATTTGGAAATGCAATAATGATTTGATACAAATTCACAGTGTCATACATTTTGTCCCATTTTTCTAAAATTTTACAATCTCCATGATCTTCTTGAACCAACTCAATGTTACTCATCTTGTTATGTCATAACCCCATCTCTTAATTAAAATATAAATGTTAATTTGGAAATGCAATAGTGAGCATTTAAAAAAAAAAAGAAGATATATAAATTTTCCAAGTAATTGTATTTATAAATCACTTGAAAAGAAAAAAAGATTCAAATATGGCATGCAACGAAAAAGGTTGAGCCCTCAAAGGTAGAGACCAAAGAAGGATAAAATATTGCATGAAGCAAACCATGCCAAACAACCTCCTCATTGAGCACAACTAACCAAAACATAGCTGCACCAATAAGAGGTGCAGGTGGAGAAGAACCTCCTTAGAAGAGGAATAGTTAACCAAAGTACATTGGAGTGGCAAAACGAGCAGAGAAAGATAAAGAGAAGAAAAAAGAGAAGAGCCATGAAAACGAACAAGAAATTGTAGAGATCAATCTTGACTAATCTGGATCACAACCAGACTTCTCAGAATGTAATTGATAACTCTACTCAGAAGGGTAAATCCCCTCCCCTTCCCTTAAATTTACAAAACGTAACTAGAACAAATCTGTTGAGAAGAGTCTTGCAGATTTCATCTCCTGATTCTCAATCAAATATTCAATCTATTGGTACTACTTGCCCCCTTCATAGTTGGGGATACCTTGACAAAGAAAAGGAAAACAATACTAGTAAGTTTTCCAGAAAAATAATATTTTGGGACAATTTCTACGAAGGGCTCCCATGCCCCCAAAAAACTATTGAACATTTAAATTAAGAGAGTAAAAAAATAGGGCAAATGAAATTAACTTAATATGTTATTTGCACAACAATAAGACATAGCAAAGCATGATAGTAGAACATAACAAAACAGAGCACCTGAGAAACATTGAGAAATTACAATTTTCATTACACAGAGTATAATTATTTTCTTACATTCACAATGGAAAGAGGCTGCTATATTTATAAAGCTCCCACAGTCCTCTAGAGACTTATATAGAAACTATGACGAGGAAGGAAATCTGGAATGTTTTGCGTATGCGGAGAGAATTATGGATTGTTCTCACTGTTGGAACATGTCATAAATGCTCACCTACTTAGTACTGTGGATAAACATTATCCCAACACCCCCAATAATGTTCACTTGGAGAGGATGGGAACCTCCTTGAGCTGAAATAAGTCTCTGAGTTTGACAAATTTTACAACAGGCAATTTGATCTTCTGTTCCACAAAATTGTAGCACCACCACTTGACTTTCAATTAGGTCTCGAACAAAATGACGATGCACTTATATATGCTTAGACCTGGCATGATATACACGATTTTTTGCTAATTTGATAGTGCTTTGATTATCACAGAATATTGTTGTAGGGGAATCTTGTGTGTGGTATGTTTCTTCAAGTAATCTTCTAAGCCACAATGCTTCTTGAGAGGCCTTTGATGAACCAATATATTTAGCTTCCGCTGATGATAGTGACACCGTTGACCGATCCAAGATGACAAATGTACCCTGAAGTTGATTTTTTATCATCAATGTCACCTGCATAATCAGAATCCGTATATCCAACTAGAGTAGGCTCACCTCCATACTTGTATTCAATGCCAAGTTGATAAATACCCTTAATTTATTTTAATATTCTTTTGGTTTCTTTCCAGTGTTCAATGTGTGGATTTTCTGTGTACCTGGATACAATACCAACTGCATATGCAATAGCTAGTATAGTTATGATAAGATATAAAAGATTCCGAACAAGTTGTCTGTTGGTGCTCTCAAATTTGGCACAAATTTGAGTGACCATGTTGATTTTTTCTATAAGGCAAAATGATTACCCTGAGAAATTTGTGTGAGAAGGCTCAGTTAGAATGCTTGAAAAAGATACCCTGGTGATTTTCATCAGATATTATTTGAGAAGAGGGTTCAGTACCTTTCATTTCATATATGCAGTGGGTTCTAGCTCCTAAATTCCAAATCTGACATGT